>JZLH01S0076933.1:2139-12485 GCA_001188425.1 Eucidaris tribuloides | reverse complement strand
CATGCACGGAATGGCCCTATTCTCGCTTACTTGGTTGATAAGTTCATTTTGGGGTGTGCAAATCATGGACACTATCTTTAAAGGCTTGGTTGTAACTAAATCATTTCACTACTGTTTGGAAGCAGATCACCTCCAGACGTGTTATGTAACCAATTAACCAGTTGACTACGAGATTCCGTAAATCCCCATAGACTTTGTACAGGGCCCATCCGGTTCCCATAAGCAATGGGTTAAGGAACCAAGTATACAAATTCAAACGTGAAGCAACAGGTCAAATTGACGAAGCAAATTATGATGGTATGGGAATGTTCCAATTGATATGCTTTATATAGATGATGATATTGATCTTTCATTTAGCAGGAATGGGCCTCTTTAGAAGACCGATACCACGTAGATAGCGAACAATGAAAGGGGTGCAGGTCAACGTGATGCCAATACGCACGGGGGCGAAGAGTTTGTGAACGGCGTACGCCATGACGAAGGTGCTCGTCCCAGTTGCGATGCGTGACTGGATGACATCACTGCTGAAGCCCATTGAGGACAGCAAAGAGGCCACATCAATTCCACTGAAAAAAAAATATGAGACAGGTTAAAATATTACATGTATGGTCCCTATGGTTACCATGTAGAACTAGAAATTTATCCTTTTTTGGCAATGCTTTACACAAGTTACTTTACCAAAACCTGAATACAGAAATTAATTTTGCAGTGTGCTTTTCAATGGTGAAAAACTCTTTTAGTGCATAAGTGTATTTTTACACAGGTAAGGGCCTTAAAAATACCAACCTCAACATCATTCTCACTCTGTTTGTCAGTTTATATCCATATGCTTTGCACCAGTGCAACACCAGTACCATTACTATGCAATGTACTGCTAATGGACACAAGAGGGCACTGCACAATTTGTTACACCAGGGTATCATGTGGTAAATCAGATGTCATTGTGTTGCATGATAAGCCAGCAGCAATGTATGTAGCTCTTTGCTTTACTACCAGTAATTGAACTTATGCAGCTTGATAGAAATTATTTTAAGATTGATCAAAAAACTGCAATAGGAATGATTTCGACCAATGTACTAATGAAATGAAATGAAATGAAATGAAATGACTCAAGACAACATACACAAATCCAAAAATTATCAGTGAATGTGTTTGCAAGGACTGATTTTACGATATGACATTCACTGGGTTTCTGCTGAATGATGCACAATGATAACTCTTACTTCAGGTCCACTGATAAAGTCTGAAAAATGTAATAATTCATACAGTACATGAGGCATGTCATAAATTTCTCACAGCAGCCCCAAATACAATGTATTAGTAAAACATTTGAATAAAATTTGAAATGACATGCACTGTACATGTATCTGATGAGCTAGCATACATGTACATGTACAGTATAGCCTACACTAAAGGGCAGCTACTGCATACTGTACATACAACAAACACCACTAGTTTGAAGTGCTTTGTGCGCTGTAACTGAACCTATAACACACCTATCCAAAAACTCATCACACAAACATGATACTGGTGTCAAATTCTGAAATTTCGTATTCAGAAAACTCTAGATATACTAGTACATGTACAACAACTTGACAAAATAGTCTCCTATGATTTAAAGTTAACATGCATAATATTGCTCTCATGACCTTCTTCATACACTGTACTAAACACAACAAAAAAAGTAACTACCCCCTTTTTTCAAACAACCATAACTTTTTAACGAAATAAGTTTTAGCATAATGATTTGGCAGGAGTATTCCTACAGTTATTGACTAACATCTGTGTGAAAATGTGAATGATTCCTAAAGCCATGCATGAGTGAGCATGCATTAAAGGCAAAAATGTCACTTTTCAAAAGTCAAAAAGGTCATTTTGGGGAATTTATGATGCAGGATTTTGACAAATTTTGTTTCTGGTGAATGATTAAGCGCTATTTACATTATGTTAATCATCTATCGTTTGACCCCCTTACACTCCCTGGCAATTTTCGCATATTTTACGCTTCAATGAGCTCCAATTTAAAAAATGTTTGTATTTTTCAATTTGTTGAAAATCCATTAGTTTATTGAAAAAAATAAAATCTGGTATTTTTCAGCAAAATGTATCTTTACATGTTGTACGACCATAAGAGGTTGTAACCATGTCATGGTTGACTGAGCACACTTTCTGAACGAAGCAAAAAGTGCCATTATTTACCATTATTTTGGCACAAGAGATGACTCCTGTGACTTTTGAAAAGTGACATTTTTGTCTTTAATGCATGCTAACTCATGCATGACTTGACGGATCATTCACATTTTCACACAGATGTTAGTCAATAAGTGTGGAAATACTCCTGCCAAATTATTTTGCCAAAACTCAATTCGTTAAAAAGTTGTGGTTGTTTGAAAAAGGGGGTAGTTACTTTTTTTGTTGTTTGTATTTTAAAACTTTGTGAGTTTACATCCCTTTTTTGTGTATTCAAAAGTATTTTGTCAGTATCCCACATGACCCAGGTACAGTGAAAGGTAACTTTGATCAAATGATTCTTTTTTCCTTTTTCAAGTTACAGTATTAATTCATTATCAAACAATCTCACATGACCCATCTACACGTACAGTGAATGAAAGGTGACTTTGCTTGCATGTTTCTTTACTGTCACATTGCCCTTAAATATTTGCTTTTGATCAAATGCAAATAAAAAAACACTTTACACCAATGTTTGTCTACTGGATCAGTTTACCAGTGTTGTATTCAAGACCACAGGTTCTGAGACCAAGGCCGCCCCAAAACAAAAGCTTCCCATAGGGTTTGTACATGTGGCCCGGACCGAGACCGAGACCAAGGCCACCAGATATTGGCCTCAAGGCCAGCCTTGGATACAACACTGAAGTTTAGTCTTAGGACACTATGAATCAAAGGATGAGCAAAGGTTGTAGGGAGAGAAAAAAAGTATGGTAAATAAAGACTGGTTCGACTTTGAATTGTGGTTACATGTATATGTACAGTGTACATGTATGACTCAGCAGTAATATGCACACAGAGACAGATGTAAAGATTTAAATGAATTACTGTATGATGTGGAAAAAGTCAAAAGCATGATAGTTGGAGCTGTATCATAATCAGAAATTCAAACTTTGCCTCGTAACTTTACATTTCAAGCTGGAATGCAATCTGAAATATAGTTTTTCTACATTACCACATACATGTAGCAGCAAATTAAATACGGGGATTTTTAGTCCACGTTCATTACTGAAAACCAGACACATCGGTATTGTGAATGATCACAGACACTTTTTAGCACAGGCAGGAGATAAACTTTGGAGTTTGGAGTTTGTATAACATTGAAGTTAAGTTATCGAATATGACTTATGCATAGCGCATGTTAATTATCCGTTACATGATATCACTCCAACTACTGAAAGTTAAGTTAACCCACTGGCTATGGAAACTGGATATATCCCGAGTTAACTCTATGGGATTTTCAGACTCTCGGAGGCAAAGGGTTAATCATAGAAAGCAACATGAATAAAGCATTTTTTCATATAATACCTAGACACTGCCAAATAGAAGGCTCCCAGCGACATGAGTGATATGCAGACGTGGAATACGATTACTGTTGACCCATAATCGCGTACTGCCCTCTTTAGTCTCTCCCTTTGACTAACCTGGCCCTTCTCAGACGTGTCGCTCTCACTGGTCGGGCCCTCCGTCGCATAGTACCGTAAACCATAGAGAGTCGGTGCCGTTAAATCAGTTTGGGCTAGTCTTTGATGTTGTATGGACCAGATCGGCATGACGGTACTCGTGTGATATCCGCGACGTCCGTTTGCCAAAGAGTTCCTCGGTATGGCCTGCATGATGTCGCTCAGTTCCATCTTACTGAACATCGAGGCGGTACGACAGTATCGAGTGCTGCCAGGCATGCAGCTACCCTGGAGTACGCACGCCATGTCGTCAGACCACGGCTCGTAGGCCTTGCCAAATTCGTCTCCACACGAGCGGTATTTTCCGGTGGTGTGGATTTGCCGTTGAACCCCCTGCATCACATCATTCTGACCGTCTTGGGTGCACGCGATACCAGAAGTTGCAGCGGCCGCGGCATTCTTCTTCAGACTCAAGTCCTTCAGTGCCTGCAAGAAGGCTTTCTGCGCATCCGGTTGCTTCAACTCAAATAACACTCTCTGGTGTCCCTGGATAAATGTTGTTAATCGATGCATGTTGGTTGTCGTTGGCACACTCCGGTCCCCAGCAGCAAAAAATGGGAGTCCTGTTCTACACCTGCCGGGCCAAATGAAATCAATGAAATAGAAACTGTACATAAGCATTAATGTTCTCTCTGGTACGTTGAGACCTCAATTAACATTAATGTTCTCTGGTACATTGATTCTCACACTCTACAGACTTTAGTCAATGAATGTATCCTTTATATGTCACAAGTGGTATTTGGAATGTACAGTATATCATGACTCAGCAAACAAATACTGTGACAATGATTCAGCATTTTTGTGATTTGACGTACATGTACAAAGAGTCCAAAAGACATGCATCTAATGAAATCTTCTGGTTGGTTGGCACTTCACGAAGATTCTAAGCATATTTACTTTAAAGTTTGTTTTCTTTGTAATCTTAAACATTTACAACTTTATCTTGAAGTGTGTTTTTATTTCAGCTTACCACTGTCACACACCCTTACAAATTCTTTCATTTCAGTTAGATGCTTTATTTGTTAAATAGTACTAGTTTCTTTTAACAACAAAACAGAATACTCATGGACAGAGTACACTCCCCCCCCCCCCAAAAAAAAGGAACAAGATTAGCTCCTGTAAACTAACAATGACATGGCTGATTTCTTTCCAAACATTTTGGGACAGTGATTTTCTGCAATTGTGAAAAACAGATGGAATTCACAGAAATGACCACTTGACACAGAACTTTGGTTTTCACTTTTCAAACAGAGAATGATGGAAAACATCTTGGTTTTCCAATCTTTCACTCTGTCAAGGAAAAACCCATGAAATTCATGGCAGAAATTGGAAAAAGTTGACAAATAAGCACAGAAATGGCAGTGAATTAATAAAATAATTTGTATCAAGTTTTATATCTCATAACTGGAATTGATGCTTTTCAAATATAGGCTTAAATATAAAGTCTATGGCAAAATGGAATTTTCATTTTCAGGCAAATTGAAACAGAATTTCAGATTTTGTGAAACGTAAAAGGCCTTTTTTGAAACGGAAAATCACTGTCCCTAATTATTACAGGAAGTTTGCCCCTATTTCTTTGATGAATGTTAATTGATCAATTTATTTTGTGACATTTGTCTACAAAACAAGAATATTGCAGTGATTAAACAACAGAAAAGAGGTTGTACAGTAGCACAAATTATCAATTAAAACAAATTGTCACCTACTAAACGAAGAAGCATGCACCGAAAAAACAATTTGGATGGGAGGAATTTCTCCCTACAGTTGTCATTGTACAGTTCAGCAAAACAATATTTTGAGTTAGAAAATTTGGTCACAGATGTCATTATTTTATGCCAGCATGCAAAATGATGGTCACAAATCACATGATGATATTCGGAATAATTTTGATTATGACCCATATTATCCAATCACAGATCTTCATTGTAAGGTTGATGATGGATCGTATTCCATCACACAGTGGTAATGAGAGACCGGGGGTGGGGGGGGGTGGGGGTTGTCACAGTGATTGCAGCTATGTATGTCAATCACAAAACAAGTGTTGAAAAGGGATTGGCATTATCCACATCTTTGAGTAAACTAAAAGGGTATTTCGATCAAAAAGAAATTCTATATTTGATTGCTTTTTAAAGGCCCAGGGTATTTCAATTCAATTTTTGGGAGTTGGCATTTTAGCTACAGCACCTATGACCTATTAGGTAGTTGTTCGAAATTTCTTTTTTTGCCAAAATCATCAAAATTCCATCACAATGCATGTCATTGAGCCCTCCAATCCCTCCATGTAGCACTTCCCCACCTAGCCTTTTGACAAGGCATTGTGGGTGTGGATGTGTCCCTTACACCTTTAAGCTTCTGAGCAGTAGTTGTATCCTGTGCGCCTAGTAAAAAGAGACTAACTATAATGCCTTCACTCCTGGCTCACCAAAAGCCTGGCTGTTCACCCACAACACCTTTTCTACGAACCTAACTAACTATACAGGGTGGCCCAGAAAGAATGCTACGAGTATAATCCTAATTCTTCACCATTATTGGCAAAATGTCTTATTTCGTTGGCTAGAACGTTCTTTTTCCAATAAAATGATACCAAGATCATTGATTTTGAGTAAGGCGTTTTGATTCTAGGGCCATTTTTCGAAGGCAATGCAATTTCCCAAATTCCCCAATTTTTCTACAGCGGCGAGGGCATTTGAGGCTTTCATAAAGAAGACGATGCTAGCTACATCTCCATTGTCATCGCGGTTTGTCTGGTATGTGGGCTGGCATGGCAAGTCGGAGGCCACAATATCTAGGCGTTCTGATGACCGCCGCTGTAGAAAAATTGGCAAATTTGGGAAATTGCATTGCCTCCTAAAAATGGCCCTAGAATCAACACGCCTTACTCAAAATCAATGATCTTGGTATCATTTTATTGGAAAAAGAATGTTCTAACCAACAAAATAAAAATTAATTACATTTTGCCAATAATGGTGAAGAAATTAGCGATTATACTCGTAGCATTCTTTCTGGGCCACCCTGTATATTCAGAAGAGGTCTTGTAGCCTAATATGGACCGACTATGAATATTCATTACATAATCGGTTTGTTACCCAATCCATGTTACGGACCGGTTTCAAATCGTACAGTAAGTGAATATACCATACTGTTTGAAAAGTAAGCTATTTCGTAACACTAGAAGGAATTTGAAGAAGCTAGCTATTTCAGTCATTGCAAAATACCTCGTAATTGCATAATGTACCGAATTTAAAGTCGGAAAAAAGATGTTGAAATTAAACACAGTTTTGTAAATCTATTACACCTACTGTAAACATGAACGCATCCTTTACACGTGTCTGTGCATAGCGCATGCTGCATGCAGTGATGTGTACAGAGATAGATGTATCTCTACATATGTACATGTGTACTATGAATACACATTCTCGCACGCTGTGATCGTGAAAGTCTGATTCTGATTGGTCACAACCATTTGGTTGCAGAAATCGCCTCCAAAACAAAGGGGCTTTGCCCCTTGCCAGTGTTATCACTGGCCTGGGTTAGCGCGGTTAGTCTCTTCCAGGTGCTAGTGGGGTATCACGCTGACGGGGCATATCATTAAGCCCAGGGGCCTTGATCAAAGGCTATTCCCCACCCTGCTTGGGCTTGACTTGAAAGGGTGTGGTATGGGGTGCTGGTGTTTGCTGGTATTTATACACCCATTTGAGGGCTGAGGCACCAATTTGAGACCCCCGCCCCCCAATCCTCTTGAAAGGGTACGTTGAACGCAGCATGTACGACCAACACACCCTTACACTACTGAGTTGGGGGGGGGGGGGGATCTTTTTTAAAGGGTATATTAACTAGTCTTGCAGAACAGTCTTTTTATTATTGAAACAAGGAGGAGAAGAAAGTCGAATAAGTCAGAAGAGGAAGAAGAGGAAGAGGAAGAGGAAGAAGAATTAGAAGAAGAAAAAGAAGAAGAAGAAGAAGAAGAAGAAGAAGAAGAAGAAGAAGAAAATGAATACAGGACGAAGAAGATGATGAAGAAGATGATGGAGAAGAAGAAAAATAGTAATAGGAGTGTGGGAAAATTTAAAAAAGAGAGAAAAAGAGAAAGATATATCGAGACAAAGGGAGCCTGAGATGGAAGAGAAAGGAGAAGAAAACAATATACGAGGGTGGAAAGAAGGTCATGTGTCGTATGGTGGGACCCCCAAATACCTGGTGGCATTACATTTTTTCAGTCCTCTTCTTAATTAAACTTGATGCATCAGAGCTATCCTTGGCTCATTCTGCAGCAAAATTACTGTGCTTTTGAAATCTGATAAGCAATCTTGCATTACACTTTGTTTAATTAGTGAAAAATATAAAAATGTTAACGAGGGTAAATCTGGTGGATAAGCGGAGGAGGATAACCGGAGGAGGAGTATGTACAATCTCTATGGGGAAATTGAAAATTCACCTGTACTCTCTTGTTTTTCCTACTATTTCCAGCAGATAAGCTATATAAGCATCCAACTAACTTGACACATGTTGTACTTAACAAGTCTCAAAAGTAAAAGTGACATTGTCTTCAAGGTCATTAATTACATGTACTTAATTAATGACTTGTGTAGCTTATGCTTGCAGTGTTGTATCTGAGGCCGGCTCACCCAAGGTCAAGGACGAGGCCAAGGATTTTTCTCCGAGGTCAAGGACAAGGCCAAGGCCGGGGGTCTAAAAAAGGCCGAGGCCGAGGACAAGGCCAAGGATTTTTCTCCAAGGACAAGGACAAGGCCAAGGCCGGAGAGGCCGAGGCCAGACCACCGCCAGATTTTAGGCCCCGAGGCCGGACGAGGCCAGACATTAATGGCAAGGCAGGATCAAGCACAATCTCAACAGAAAATAAGTGTCATTTCATGTTCTCTACTGGAGGTTTCCTTATTTATGTTGATTCTTATTGTTTAATCTCATGTTATGACCCCTCAACTCTCCATACAACACACGCATACACTTATATTCATAGACATTACAGGAGCTCTCCCCATTCTCATTTGTGAACTGTGTGTACTTGTCTTTAATATCAATGTACGACTATGCCTTATTTGAAAACCACACCCAGCCCCAATGACAACGTTGGCTTTTACAGTGCACTTTCAGTGCTAATAATGTGCACTGTACTGCTGGTTAGTGTTCATTCAGAGATATCGCAATCCTCTGGTGGCTCTGCAGACACATTTTCGCAAAAATTTCACAAAAGTTTTTACGAAATTTTTCGTTAAATGTTGAAAATTTTTATTTATTTTTTTTTCGGAAAAATTTTCGCGAATTTTTTCATGATTATTTTCGACAATATTTTTGCAAAATTCACAAGACTGGCTACAGGGCGGTCATACAATCATCAGTCAATCAGATTCGCATTTCCACAGTTGCATATCGCACAGATATAGATCCGTGTGTACAATTTAAATACTGAAAATGCAACTTGAATAAATTATACTATTTTCTATGTTGCACAAGTCTAAACAAGCTGTCAGGTTGTCAAGAACAACCTTTGTTTAAAAGTATGAATGGAATAGATCCATGCCTCTTCAAAGCCTTTAAAAACAAAACAAAAAAATACAAAACACAGTAAGCCTATGCAATTTGCAGTTTCTCAAAATACGCTGGTGAAGCAAAAATGTCGAGGCAGATCATGCGGGAATTCTTCAAACTGTTAACCCACCCAATATAATAGTGCTCAAGCGTACGCATTTTACTCCGGATTTTACCCGGCCTCGGCCCGGCCTCGCACGAGGATTCCGAGGATTGACCCAAGTGTCCAAGGACGAGGCCGAGGATTTTTCTCCGAGGTCAAGGACGAGGCCAAGGCCAGGATTTTGGCCTCAAGGTCGGCCTCGAGGACGAGGCCGTCCTCGAGGACTACAACACTGTATGCTTGCCATTGACTTGTACACGTTATGAAGCATGAAAGTACTGCATGTAAGGACACACATGTATCTTCACTTCAGGGCTACATTTTGGTTGAATTTCTTAAATACACTTTACTGATCCATTTATTAAACAATATTCTACTAATTAGTTTGTAAAATTTGTTAATTGGGTTTGGTTTACTGTTTGTTTAATTAGTGTAATTAATGTTATTGTAACAAATCGCAACACAATTTTAAACGTATTTTGCCACACCCTATCACTACATCTGAAATTCGAAAAGTATTGAAACCATACATTTTCTTAAAGCTGAAAGTGTCCTCTTTCACACCATGACATCAATTTTGAGCCTTGACTTACAAGTGCAATGAGTTGTCGATATCCCAAAACTACACATTTTTTGGTGATATTACCCGGCTTTAATTTTTTTTACACACCCTGTAATACTGTATAGTAACTTGACCTTGGCTGATTGAGATTCTCTGAAGTATGAGCTTTCTGAAAATGTATACTTTTGTTGGTTTCTAATAAGTACTTTTTGAGTTATATTGGTTCAAATGCAAAAAGTGACAATTAAAATTCTTAATTTTGGTGCAAGTAACGCAAAGGGGGCCCACCATACGACACATGACCAGAAAAGAAATTAAGAAGAGCATGGAAAGGGAGAATACAATAACAAGAATAATACCAAGAAAGTTACATAATGCACAATATATGTCTCACCTGCACCTCACGATTTTAGACAGAACGCGTTTCAATATTAGATCTCAGGAC
>JZLH01S0076930.1:20959-36377 GCA_001188425.1 Eucidaris tribuloides | reverse complement strand
ACAATAAAATCACGAAAATATACACTCGCGAATTCCCCGTCTTGAAGCAAAATCGCGAAAATATATGGACGCGAAATATATGGCGTATACAGTACTTGTTCTTGTTCGTGTGATTAACTTAAATCCAAAATTTAACAATGGCCGCAGTTTGAAAAATCTGAGTTACATAATCCTCCATATTCTGAGAGTCTTTGAGAAAGTCTAAAAACGAAGCCCTGGAAAATTGTAAGTTCATTTAGTGCCTTAAAAGAATGAAAGTCTATGAGTAGCCAGTTTCGCCATGCCCATTTCCTCTCATAGACTGCAGTGTTATACTTCAGACCAGACTTTACAGTCTTCTGCATGAATAGGTCATGCATAATGTTTATCCACAGATACCTTGTTTTGTATTCTAGGATGTTTATTTGTCCATTCAGGCACTATTATGCAGCTCATCAGATATGACAGTTTGCCAGTAATTTTTAAATAATTGAAGCTCCACAATGGCAAATAAATACTTATTTCTACTCAAGTAAACAGATTCATGACAAATCCTTATTCTTTCATCCTAAATATTCACTTTAGCCAGTGTTTATGTTGACAATATTTCAACTTGTTTGGCTTGAGACGTTTTTAACTTCTGTGAATCATGTCACTGCCCTTTAATATGATTTAGTGTGTAAGTTAGGCTTTGAAAGTAGGCCTCAAAGAACACATTATTTAATTTTCCTCTCTCATTTCAGCTAAGACCTTTCCAAGAGGCTTCCATCATGGTGCGTAAACCCGCCGTGGAGATCATGGAATACCTGAAACAGACTGATTTCACCAACCCACCCGTCAAGTACGTCATGTACGGCAGGAAGGGGAGCGGCAAGACCATGTGCTTCAACCACCTCCTGCACTACTGCCAAGCCCAGGGCTGGCTGCTGGTTCATGTACCTTGTGGTATGTGAAGAATGTTTCTTTGTTGGTACAGTGCCTTGTGGTATGTGAAGAACGTTTCTTTGTTGGTACAGTGCCTTGTGGCATGTGAAGAATGTTTCTTTGTTGTATGTCATGTACATGCCCGCCAACCAGTAAGATTTTTCCAGGGCAGTTCTGGTGTTATTACAGTTATTAGGTGGTACGGTAAACAATAAAAAGGTTACATAATAAAAAAAATGAAATTAGAGTGCGAATGAGAAAAATATTTGAAACAGCTAAACAAAGGTTTTCTTATGAGAAAAAAACATGAATAAAACATACCTTTTGTTCCGTCACTCACCAGTGAATGTAAACACGCCATTTCCATTACAATTTGGGCATTGTATTAAAGTCACTGTAGTAATCAAGGTATTTGGTTTCATTTATTTTGGTCATTCGTGTTCTATTCTTATTATAATCTATGTTTTTGTTATTGAAGGCACTGCCTAGTAACTGTAATAAGGACAGAACTGCCCTGGAAAAATCGTACTGGTTGGCAGGTATGCATGTATGGCAGGAAGGGAGTGGCAAGACCATGTGCCTCAATCACCGCCTCCACTACTGCCATGCCCAAGGCTAGTTGCTCCATTGTTGCTCCAAAAATAACAATAAAAATCTTCAACTCATGTGAAATATGTACATTATTCTTATCGATCAGTATATTTTTTTCAACCATGTTAAACTTTGGACCAAAAAAAGATTCACCAAATCTTACTTCTTAATCTCTTAACATACATCTCTCTTTCGTTGAAATCACAGCCAACTCGTGGAACGTCAACAACAAGTGGGATTTCCTGGACTCCGTGTCCCATGAAGGAATGTACGACCAGCCTATCATGTCGGCCGAGTGGCTCAAACACTTCAGGTTCAGGAACGAGGAATTCCTTAAAAAGGTAAGATTGCTTAGACTTGTTTATAGCAAACTTAGTCTCAGGTTCTTGAGACTTAAGTTTGTTTGAAAACTAAAATGATATGCAAAAAAAACTATTGCTGTTAGAAATGTATTTTAGATAATTTTTGCATAGGTTTGTTGTTGTTTCTGATGTTTAGAATAACAATATTTTACTTTTGAAAGATTCATAAATATTTATCTGGTCGACCAAAACTTTATTTGGGCTTTAAATCCTGCAAAGTTTGTGGAGTGATATTCCGTCAATACAAAATTGTTTCATTTATTTTGTGTTTGTCTTACCATAGAATGTGACAAGTGACAGGTACGTGTGGAGTAAACGTGAGCAGACAGAGCAAGGTGAACCGCTCTTATCCGTAGTAGATCAGGTAAGATGAGTACTGCTCAAAGAAAGATGGAGCCGGCAAATAACAGGAATAAGATTAAAAAAAATAAATTATATTGTGAGAATTGTGGTACATGGTGATAAAGAAAACCTAAATAAGGGGTACTGTGTGACACTTCCCCTCAGCAAGGCCTTATCAATCAGTAGATTTCTGTTAATTTCACGTCTACGCAAAATTTCTTCATAGAAGATCGCCGAAATAGCTACAGGGGGAGGAGCTTATTGATTAAAAATGTGCATAAATTAATATGGTGCGATTAACGCACATTAGATGGCATGCATTGGTATTGTCAGGTCAGCTCAATGCCAACGCATGTGTGATCTGATTGGTTGGCAAGAACTGACAGTTACCCCAAATCTTTCTTAATTCCTTTCTTATTCCTATTAGTTGTTGGCTACATCTTCCTTTAAAAACTGTGTTTCTGTCTGTGATCCTATGCCCCAT
Source organism: Eucidaris tribuloides (assembly GCA_001188425.1). Taxonomy (NCBI): domain Eukaryota; kingdom Metazoa; phylum Echinodermata; class Echinoidea; order Cidaroida; family Cidaridae; genus Eucidaris; species Eucidaris tribuloides. The sequence continues at coordinate 33,695 of JZLH01S0076930.1, read as the reverse complement.
TTCATATACCATGCAGTTGTCTGAGGTAACATTGTACCCTGGGGTACCATGTTGTGTACTACCCTCTCGTATCCATTGGCATAGTAGTGGTGCAGATGTTGCATGGGTGCACAACATACGGACATAAACTGGCAAAAAGTCAAGTAAAAATGATGTTGAAGTTGGTATTTTTAAGGAGTATACTGTTGTAAAAGACCACTTTACAAAACATTTTGCATGAGAAGAGTTTTTTAACATCAAAGAGCACAGTACAAAAATAACTTTTCAAAAATTAACTCAGGGTACAGCACTGAAAGCAAGAAATAATTCAATAAAATGGTGGGTTTCTATTTGGTACCCCGGGGTACCACTGATGTCATCATTTCATGACATTTGTGTTTACTAACAAAAGAGGAGCAGCTGTGATAACTAGTGCCTGAGATATCTCAGGCTGGGCTCTATAGAAAATGTTTGTTATGCCGAAATCAAATCAAAAGGAGTTAACACATTGCAATAATGACTTGATGCAAATGTTAATATATGTAAATAGTATTGTGATTATTGATTAATGAAAAACAAAATTACTTTTGAATTTTCTCTATTTGTTGTAAATTGGATTATATGTATTACTACTATGTGTTTGTTTTTTTCTCGTGAAGAAAGCAAAGAACAAAGAACTCTGCAGTTGTTTCAGCAAATTAAAGTGAATAGAATGAAGTATTATGTAACTTTATGATTTTAAAGGGCGTTGACCTCATTAGGAGAAGTTGAAAATTCTTTAAACAAACAAATTCAAGATAAATCCTTCCAGCCTGAATAGTAAACACTCTAGCTGATGTATACAAATATACCAAGCTGTGAGAAAGTATAGTGGAAATTATCTATCTGAGGAGGGACTGGCACAGTAATATTTTTCCGAGGCAAAGCCCCGAGGAAATATATAACTGCCAGTCCCTCCGAAGATAGATAATTGCACTATACTTTCGAACTTAATGCTTGATATATTTGTTTTATATCCCTCCCACTTAATAAAATTGAAAAATAATGTTAAGTGAACTCTAAAGAGTAGTGCTATTAATGAGTATTATCGCAGTCTGCTTCCGAAAACGGAAAAGTTTCTACGCAACTTATCAATTTGCTGTGTAGTGCAGTAGGTACACAGCCCGCACTCGTTGCCTGCAGGCGCTGGCGCAGCAAGCCGCGAAGCGCGATGCGAGTTAATTTTTTGTAAATTTTCCGCATTTCAATTTATGATTCATAAATTGGCGCTAATAATCCGAAGTGTCAACGTGAACTCTTCATTGTAACACCAATGAAATGTTAAAAATAACATTAAAATAAAAATAACATGGTTATTAGTATACTAAAATTGTCATTTTGAGTTTCGCGGCGAATGAGACGCCATTGATTTCGAGTTATGAGCATGCGCAGTATGCACAGTGCTGCCGAGACAAAAATAGTGAAAAATATACGGAGGTGTGGTGAGGATTTTTAATTGCTAGTGAAATTATGTTTGATCGTATTAGCATCAATTAACCAATTGTGATTTAGAAAATGCTAATGAATATTCATAGAGGGATATAAATTATATTGGTATATGTTTCAACTCGAGCATTTTTGACTAACTACCAATTATGTCACTGCCGTTTTAATTCAAGGTGTATTTTCATTTTTAGTCATGCCACTCTTTCACTTGAAATGATTTTCTATGATCAGGGTATGAATCGCCCCAAGAATGCTACCGATGCTATCGGTGTCATCCTCAAGGAACTGCAGCTTCAGAGCTCGGCAGGCAACTTCCGTCTCATCCTAGCCATCAAGGCTGTCAACGGTCTCTTTGCCGAGGCCACAAACATCAGGAAACCAGGAGGATACATGGTGAGTTGGGGTTTCACATACCATTATGGTAGGTTTTTGGCTGTGACATCCTGGCGTATCCTGGCCAATGCCCCCAAATCACTTGGGTTCTCCAAACCCCTGAATTTATTCCTTGTCATCTGAAGCCACGAGCATGAATTTCCCTTCTGACTGTAAACTACTAGGCCATTCCACCTTGAACCCAATTCTTGATCATAAGTGATGGCATTGATAACATTGAAAAAATTGTCTGACTGAAGCATTTTAGAGGAGCAAATTTATTTTGTTATCTTGATGCATGAATTATACTTCAAACGAGATAAATCGAAGCAGAAATACAGAAATCAAGGTGTAGTGAACAAGACAAGACAAAACTTATTCCAGATGGAAATGGCCAGTTGTAATATTTGCAGCTATGTTAGCACAAAGTAAACAACCACTGATCCAGCTTACATGCAGTAAACAGTGGCCTGTGGGTGGGGGGGGGGGTTGATTGTGAGCTTAATGGTTTACCACCCTCATTTGTTAGGAATAAGAAAATAACATATCGTCAGTATAGAACCAGAAGGGTGTTAATGCTAAATACATTGACAACCAGAAGGGCATTAATGCCATTGACTTTGCACAGTGATAACGCCCTTTTGGTTCTCAACCGGTTATGCATTAACGCCCTTCTGGTTCTATACCGACGATATGGATCTGGCAAAATTGGGGGTTTCACAGCAAGGCGGCACATTTTTGTCATGTTTCAGTGCACAAGTGGTGTCCCATACTCTGCACAAAAAGAGATTTTAATTTTAAAGTGATAGGCTAACATTGTGGAGCTTCAATTTAAAAAATTGTCAAATTTTGATATCTGAAATACGTAGTAGTGTTCATATGGACAAATAAACACCCTAGAATAAAAAAGTTTGGAAAGTTACACTGCCAATGGCAAGTTATGCATGAATAAACAATTGAAACTCGGGGCGAGTTTTAATAGACACACAGTAAGTCTATGGGAGAAAAATGAGGGCAGGTGAATCCGATCGAATCTTACATTTCAACTTTTTTAAAGCACTAATAATCCATTTGAAATACAATTTGTCAGGGCGTCGATTTTAGACCCTTATCAAAGACAGATGGTAGCGATGGGGAATCATGGTAGCTCAGATTTTTTTAACTGTGGTAAATGTTACGCAATCCTTTAACTTCTTCCAAAAATAAGTCAGGGATAGTTTGAATGGTTTGTTTCAAAGAAGCCATGTAACGTAATTGAAAGTCAGAGTTTTCTGTTCTTGTTGTGTATACATAATGAGTTACATGTTGATTATAACTCCAGTTTTATGCATTCATTGTATGCATTCAATTGTAGGTTCACAAATTTGATATTACGTTTGAATTTAGATATGGTGACCAAATCAGAGGTCTAAGCTCAGAGAAGATTTTTTTTTCAAATTTTATCGTCCAACTAAGAAATCTCTTTTGAATTCTTTCATGTGGCTTTCAATTTCTGTGTGAGAAGTGTAATATCTTATGCATTTATTTTTATTGGTCAGAAATGAAACAGAAAGCAAATTATTGTACAACTGTCAAACTTTCTGTCTGTTTTTCCTTCCAGATTCCTGTTCAAGAGTTGACGTTAATGCATCATTTCAAGAAGGCACTGAAAGGCAATTGGGTATGTAACCCTTCATAAAAAGTGAATTCTTTCTGTAAACTCCTTGCAAAAACAGTTTTTAAACAAAATAACACGTGAATCTGTTGCCCATTTTTGTGTCCTATTGGTTGAAAATTGGTTGAAAATTAAATTATAATAGTAAATTTTGGATGCTATTTTCTAGAAATGCTGTAAATACAGGGAGGACATAGTGGCACTCAGGGCCCCACGCAACTTTTGCAATTACAGATGACTTTGCATGCGACAACATCGCACAAGTCAAATTATCGCCTATTACAAATATTATTTGATAGTCACAAATTTTCTCTGTGTTTATTCAATACAAATTTCTTATTCCAATTTTGCTTATGTTAAACATATTTAGAGTCCATATCAGATCAAACATATCAAATCATATGCCTAAGTCAAAGTGGCAACAACTTTTAATTCCGATGGCTTTTAATGGATTAACCTTTTGATCTCTGCTTGTCAGCATAATCAAAAAGATGTCATAAATTTCCCCTTTTCTCATTCCGCTTCCAGTAGTACAATCATGATACTTTTAGCCTCCCTTTCCCTATATTTTCCTCCCCAACATGAAATTAATTACAAGACTGTAACTCAAATTTCGTCCAAGTAGAAGTGATTTGTGGGATTCCCAGAGATAAAACTTAGGCGAAGTTGTCTGTACCTTGCAACAGATGAATATCTTATCATCTTGTGTGATTTTGTAACACATAGTTTGTCCTTTGTATCCAGCATTTGACTCTGTAAATCATGTTCAAATTCTATCTCTAAAATGTTAGTGATATCATCGTTATCAGCATGCACATAAAAAAGGGAGTACCTTTAAAGCTAAATTCACCATGAGATTGTCTTCCACAATCAGTGTCACATATCTGATTAAAAAAATTGTGAAATTGACTGTATTATAGTTACCGTAAATATAAAATGTTGTCATACATTATTTCTTCACATCAGACAAATGGGGCCATTATCACCACAGTAGACCAACACAATTCTTACAAGGCTCCAAAGGATGACTTCAAGCCACTCTACTTATTGCAAAAACAGGTGAGTATGTTAACCCTATGTTAACTGGGGGGGGGGGTACCCCTTGAGGAATTTCGCGACTACTCCACCGCGCAAAATTTTTGACCGCGTCGCTTGCTGACTTTTTACTTTCAAGTCTTGTGCATCTTTTGAGACCATTTTCGTGAAAATCAGACCTACCGTTACGACGCTGCGTAACTCTTTATACATGCATGTCAGCCCAAAAATGCTCAAAAATGTGATTTCGTGTACAAAATCAATGCAAATTGTGTTTTCAGCCAAAAATCATAAATGTATGATTATTTTTACCTGTACTGGTTGAAATGGATTAATTTTATGCTATTTATAAGCGCAAAATTGTCCCCAACAAAGTTCATCGAAAAAACAATAAAAAAACAAAAGGTCGAAAAAACAAAGAAATACATAAAAAATTCAAACAAGGTTGTTCGCGAACCATGTGTCTCACCTGATTTCGCGATCAATTAAACATGTAATATGACCTTATGACCCCTAGATGACCTTTGGTGTGACCTTTGTAGGTATCATAAATGTGGCAATACCCAATTATCATGTGTTCCAAGTTTAAACAAAATTGATGCAAAAAAAAACCCCCAACAATAAGCGAAAGTTTAACAAAAACTTTACGAAAAATGATGCACATGGCCTCCTATCATTTGACCCCTAGATGACCTTTGACCTCTCCATCCTCATCAACACACATGTGTTATTACCCAAGGATCATTTGTACCACGTGTGAACACAATTGCTGCAGAAATAAAGAAATGAAAGCAAGCTAAACAAACACTAACATTTTCGTAACAAGAAAAATAATGCACATGGCCTGCTATCATTTGACCTTTTGACCCCTAGATGACCTTTGACCTCATTATCTTCGTCAACACAAATGTGGTATTACCCAAGGATCTTTTGTACCAAGTATGAACACAATTGATGCAAAAATAAAGAAATGAGAGCAAGTTAAACAAAAACTCTAACATTTTTGTAACAGACCAACTCAGTCACGAATGTTATCACGAGTGCTTCCCTCATTGGCACGTTACGATGGGTGCCATGGCGTAAACTGTTTTGCGTGCACGTGTAAAGGCACCTTATGGTGTGCTATGATGTAAATATAATGCATGAATGCGTGGGCGTGAGTATTGTATTTGTTCATGGGGATGTGTATGTGGCTATATGTATTGGAATGTATGTGTTTGCGTTTTTGATGAAATGGGTTCGAAAACAGATTTCCTTGTGTGTTTTTTTTTTATCTGTGAGATCGCACAAATTGCACAACGGAAAGCTTCTTCATCGCTCCCAGTCATTTGGAAAAGAATTTTCGTTAAAATGGATCTGATATACAAATAGATACAAGTCTGAATACATTGACCTATCAACGTCATAGACTTCATCATTGTAATGTACACACACGTATTCACAAATTCAGTATTTGTAAAAGGGTAAGATTGTGTATGTGGGTGATAGTAGTAGGTTTCAAATCTCGCCTTTGTATTATTTTTTTGGGGGGGGGGGGTTTGCATTGTGTTTCTTATGTTTCATGAGGTAATGAATATATCATTGAATGGCATTTAACGACACATATCCATATTCTAATATACTTTTGAGTGACGCCAAAACGACACGCGACTTCATTATCAAAGAATGTAAATGAATATACTATTGGATGGCTCGTAAACGACACGCGACGACATTTTCAGAGAACACTCTTTCATATTCTCGAGGATAGCTCTTAAACAACAAGTGACTTCATATTCAAAGAATGTCATTATACGTGTATATACTCGTGGATGGCTCGTAAACGACACGCAACTACATTCAAAGAATGCGACTGCGCAATTCTACTCTTATCAAAGGACGCTATTGAACAGACCAACGAGGTACTAAGCTTAGTACCTCCTTGAATAAACTGCAGTCGGTAAGCGGTGCCCCAATTGTCCCATTGTCGCTTTTGATTAAACACGCCAACTGCTTGCTCTGCTGGCAAGGAGTTTTTGAAAATGACCGCCTTGTGCATTAGGAAGTGGTAGGCTTATTGTCGCGTGGAGCCAATGAATGCATGTACCAGGACGCGGTGCACTAAAGAGACAAAAAGCTTTAAACTTTTACCGCCGTTGATCATTGGGATCTCAAATAAGGGCTGTAATTTAAAATAGCGTGCATACCCTGGCATTTTCATCAGTTATACTTCGAGTTCTCTACGATCAATATCAATGTGCAAGTTATCAAGTCCAGTTGCCATACCTGTTTCGTGAAGTCAATTTCAGTTTTGACCATGTCAACAGTGACAATCGAATGGGTTGTCTCCAAGTGGAGAGGCGTGCAGGAGGTAGTGCCAGGAGCAGGGTCAAACGGGCAGGCAAGCTGTCAGTAGGAATGGAGGTGTCGGTGGCATACAAGAGCAGCCAGCACAAGGCAAAGGTGGTTAGACTGGGAAAGCAGACGCGTCCGAAGACGAAGTCACGCCGCCCCTGAGGCCCAAGTACCACAGGGCTACCGAAGGGCTGGGTGTGGGTAGCACCTCCGCCTGTCGACCAAGTTCAGCCGCCTGCCCCCACCAAACTCGACCGCCTGCCCACGACCAAGATCCAGCTGCCTGTCCCCGACCAAACTCGACCGCCTGCCCACGACCGAGATCAGCCGCCTGTCCCTGACCAAACTCGACCACCTGCCCACGACCAAGATCAGCCGCCTGTCCCCGACCATACTCGACCGCCTGCTCACGACGGAGATGAGCCGCCTGTCCCCGACCAAACTAGACCGCCTGCCCTCGACTAAGATCACCCGCCTGACATCGACAACCAAAGTTCGTTTTCCGGTGATGATTTGTATGAAAGGTACAGGGTACTGAGTGATTTTGAAGACGACACATCTGACGAATCAGTTCTTCATGCTGACTACCAAGTCCCTCAGACCGACTACCAAGCCCCTCGGACCGACTACCAAGCCCCTCGGACCGACTACCATGCCCCTCGGACTGACTACCAAGCCCCTCGGACTGACTACCAAGCCCCTCAGACCGACTTCCAAGCCCCTCAGACCGACTTCCAAGCCCCTCGGATTGACTACCAAGTTCCTCACTACCATACTTCCCGTCCCTACTACGAAGCCCCCATGTGTCGACCCCAAGTCCTTCATGCTCTGCATGTGTTGCAGGAGCGCAACAGGCATATGGAGATGGCGTTTCGAGAGCTGAGCGAGGGCTTGCGACGACAACAGGGCGACAACACTACGGCCAGGCCTCTGTCAAGTTACTTGGACTTGGAGGACGGTAGCTTTGTAGTAGGGGTCAACAACAACACCGTGGTGGTTAACAAGGCAGAGTACGAGCGGGCGTATTTTGCTTCGGCCGGCCCTGTGGAGTTCATCGTACGCCTACTGGATAAGGTCATATCTCTCTAGGTGTTGGCCCGCAGCAATTACCACGGGGGACCTGTCTTCACAGGCCCTGCTTGGGAGGAGAAGGAGTGTCTCCGGAGAAGTCAAGCTCTTCGTGCCCTCGTTCACCAGGCAGGTGAACAATTTCCAGGAAGCACCGAGACCTGGGAATTCCAAGATCGTCTTTGACGGGCAGTTAACAACAAGTGCCGGAAAATCCGGTGTCAGCTGAAGGCGCAAGCCGGAAGCTAACTGGATCGACTGCACCAACGTCACACCAACAGCTCTTTTCAGAGCTACCAAATTTCAAATGAAATTCAAATGTTGTACTCTTTGTATCTAGTATAACAATAAAAAATGTATTAATAATAATCAACATAACAATAAATTGCTGTTTTGATAATATTACGATATATAATATTAGTAACAAGAACAACAATAATAATGATGATCACGATAATGATAATGATGATGATGATAATAATAATAATAATAATAGTAATAATAATAAAAATAATAGTAAAAATAATAAAACAATCAGACACACAGACAGCCATACGTAATTGTAAACACATTCCAGTACTTGTAATATATACATTAATAACAATGAGTGATCTAATTAGTATTTAATAATAATAATAATAATGATTTATTATTATTACTATCATTCTTATTATTATTACTAAAAACAAATACACACAGCCATGCATAATCTAAAACACCTTCTAATACTTTCTCCATGTAAGCCCTACTATGTAGCTCAGTTATCACAGTTTGAATTTTTTAGCTCACCTGAGCCAAAGGCTCAAGTGAGCTATTGCGATCGCTTTTTGTCCGTCGTCCGTCGTGCGGTGTGCGTCGTGCGTCGTGTGTCGTGTGTAAACTTTTACACATTTTCAGCTTCTTCTTCAAAATGCATGATTGGATTTGGCCCAAACTTGGCAGGAATGATCCCTAGGGGGTGGGGATTCAAGGGTTCTCAAATGGTACACCTGGCCCCCCTGGGGGCCCAGGGGCAGGGCCCTAAAGGGCCAAAAGTAGGTAGTTTTCAAACATCTTCTTCTCTAGATCCAGAAATAGTTTAGTTAAGCCACTTTGTGTATAGATACCTCTATATGTGCTAAATTAATGTTCCTCATGACAATGCCCAGGGTGGCCCCGTTTGGCCCCTAAGGGGGCCAAAAGTTTGGGTATAGGGCCTTATGGGAGTAATTCACATTCGCATCAGTGGATTTAGACCAAACTTTTTTGGGAGTGATCCTCAGGGGCAGGGGATAGACGGTTCCTGGAATGGTACACCAGGCCCCCCTGGGGGCCCAGGGGGGCAGGGCCCATAAGGGCCCAAACTAGGTAACTTTTTAACCACAAGCCCATTTGTAACCAAACTTGGGTGGTAGATGCATAACAGGGACCTCGATGTTATTGTGGGGTCAGAGGTCACATATGTAGGTCAAAGGTCAAATGAAGTCAAATGATAGAATATACCACTGATCATATACCTGCAAGTTTGATTAGTATCGGCCCATTTGTGAATAGGATGGTAGATACCCTACATGTATAGTGACCGCAATGTTAAATTGAGGTCAAGGTCGTATAAGTTGGTCAAAGGTCAAATGTTAAGATACTAGGGTGCAACTTATTTTTATAAAAACAGATGTTAGAATTAAATATAACTTGGCAAAATCAGCTATATGGCAAGGGGATGTAAAGTTTTTCAACATATGTGTAACTAATGTTTTTTCTGTGGGTACCATAGAGAGTTTGCGAGACTTCAGGTGAGCGTCGTGCCCCCTGGGGCTCTTGTTTAAATTGAAGCTCCACAATGTTAGCTTATGTCTTTAATATTATATACTCTATTTTGTTAGCAATAGCAATTTTTATAGATTTTGTTATATGCAAACCTATTCCAAAGATAAATATGATGGAAATAGATTATTAAACTGTATTAATGGCGGGGGGGGGGGGGGGGGGTATTTTCGAAGGTCCTTTAACAATGTTATTTATTCTCTGGGTGTTTATTTCCCGCATGAGGTTATTATTATTTTGTCATTGGTGTTTTCGTCCCGTCCCCCACTTGTTACATGAAATCTCCGCGACTGTTTCTTCTCTTATTTTGACCCCATTGTCAAACCCACACTGATCTCTTCCTGTTTCTGTTATCACATCTTGTAGGGTTTTGAGTGGTTGGACCCCTTTGTCCCTGTTTACGTGGAGAATTACACTGACAAGGAATTTGAGAGTTGTCTGCAGTATTACTTTGACAGGCACTGGATACAGACAGACCAAGGTATGTAAAAATGTTTCACATATAATTTTATTTAATAATAATAATGAATAACATTTATATGGCACCTAATACAAAGGTTTCTTGGCACTGTAAGAATTATCACAACTTAAAAACAAACAATCATTGGGAGGTACTATATTTTATTTGTTTGTTTGTAAAACAGTAAACCATAATATGGAAGAAATGATTTTGTATTTTGAAATTTGTTCAACGTGCTGCATAACTGATATTTCATGGGACATAACGAATATTATGCAATGCATACCGAAAAGCTAACCAGAAGGTAAACAAAAAATCAAAAGTACACTGCATTATTAATTTTGATACCGAGCATTGAGTTTTTATATTTAACCTGTTGAACTAGACAGGAGATATCTCATCACAATGTCTGTGGGAAATGTGTGTTAAAGCAAAATCAAACTGTCTTTAGTAGGTTAAATTAAGCATTTAAATTTGATCTATTTTGTTATTGTTGGCAAATATCTGGAAGGGGTCAATCTCTGTCAGAAACCATTAACCCGTTGGCTACGGGAAACGGATGTGCCCTGTGTTAACTCTGTGGGATTTTCAGAATCTTGCAGGCAACGGGTTAAGTATTGGAGAACAAATTGGAACGTGCGAATATCAATAACTTTTACTACATTAATAATTTCATTATCTGTTCCATCCCATTGATTTTCACAGCTAAAACAGACGAAGGAAAATTGCATCTCAAGCTGCTGACAGAATGCAATCCAGGGGCCTTGGAAAGGATATGCTCCTCTTTATAAAAAGAACTAAATGAACTTGCAAGCACAGGAACATTTCAGACAAGGACAGTCAGTGACAGAAGATTTGGACTTTTCACATGCCTCTTAACAACTGAGATGCTTTTCACCCAGCGACCAATCGCAATCGCGGGGATTAGAGTTACGGGATTGCACACACCGGAAAAAAGTCTTTGCGAACTATTCAATTGGAATTTAAATTCCTGGGTGTACTGTCAATCCACTGTGCACCGGATGGATCATGTGGCTTTGACACCCACAAACGCATGCCCTGTAGTTCAGCTGAAGTTAAGGAAAGGTTACATAAACTCCACCTCCCAAATCGTGTTTAGAGTTCAAAGCTTTCACATGAGGAATACATGATGTAATTTTGGAGAATCATGATTGGAAAACACCACTGGAGAACGTTTTAAATTTTGCAATTTGATTTGCAATCGTGATTTTAGTTTGCTTTCACGCTAGTAAATATATGATAATTAGAGGGATAGGTGATTGCAGTCATGTTTGTAATCATATTTGGCCGCTTTGTGGAAACCATCTGAGTTGCAACATTGTGATTTATGATGGAAACATTAATAATGATAATAATAATGAACTGTTTTTATATAGCGCATATCACATTAGTTTATGTGGGTAATATAATTTCCAAAGTAGAAACATGTTGCATTGAAAGGATACAGACATTGAATGAAATAACATCAAAGTTTAAAAAAGTTTATATTTTTTATGTGTTGCAGATGAAAAATACAGGGGGGAATGAGAAAGGCAGAGAGAAAAAGGATCAAGCTGACAAGCATATGTCAAAAGATGAATCCATTATAGACCATCGAGAATGACAATAGCGACTATTTCAACTTACAATTTAGTATTTGTTTGGTCCCTTTGATATTCTAAATTATCTTAATTGGGGATTTCAAGCGCGGCGATATTATCGCATATCCTGCGTGTAAAGGAATGCGCATATACACGCTGTGGCTAGACGAGAGAATGTATTGGAAAATACTGTACGATGAGGAAAAATATTGGATATATCCAGGTAATTTTTTGTTTACCTATACAAGTTGATTCATTATTTCACACACAATGTATTATAAATTTAAAAAAAATTTTTTTTTACAAGAATCACACTATATTATTATTTTTGTATAATGTGCTTGCTTTGCAAAATTTACTAAATTAAAAAAAATGTGATTTCAGTTGTATAGAAAAAATAATAATCTCTCGAAGAACAGTTGTCCTGGGGGTTGTCTCCATTAAAAGACTGGAGATTTGTAGAGGATTCTGTTAAAATTCAATTTTGGAAATTTTTTTAGTGTATTTAGATAGTAATGATAATATTGGATGGCTTATTTTCGGTGGACACACAAAATATTGTACTCCTTATGAGAATATCAGACTCGTCTGCGACTCGTTCGATATTTGTCACAATATTTTCTTGTGTCCACCTCAAAGCCATCCAATATTATATAAAATATGTTCGGGATGGCCAAATGGGAGTAAGAAATTTGACTTCATGAGAAAAACTTCCTATTGAAAAAGCAAAGACCAAATTGAGACTGTCAAAAATGTTTGATACAGGTGATAATTCGACTTGTGGGAGTTGACGTTATATGATGCACCACGCGCTACCCTGGTGTACTGCATTGTGTAGCGCCCTCTTGCATCCGAAAATGTATTTTCAAGGTTAAGATCACTGAGATCAGTGGTTATGATGCAGAGGCTGTGCAAGTGCACAACAGAAAGACATAAATTTGAGAA
>JZLH01S0076930.1:2524-19779 GCA_001188425.1 Eucidaris tribuloides | reverse complement strand
CCCAAACATGCACACATATGCACGCCCACACACATGTACACTCTGCACTCTGTACACTCACACACATTCACACATTATCATTTTTTATACATCCAAGTAGATCCTTGTTATTTGATTAGAGGATTGTTGGTCACATGATATTGAATAAATACTTCATTCAGCGCAGCATGCATTTTGGTTATATTTTCGCGTGCATGTTGGTTATAATTTTGCGTGTATGTTGGTCTATTTTCGTCCCATTCCACGGTTCGCAGTGCGCTACACATATTGTACACGCGTTGTCCCACTTAGCTATGTGATGTACTTGAGTTTAGGTTTGAAGTTTTAACATAACCGGGGAACAGAAGTCCCTGCATTAACAAGGATTTAAATATTTGGTGAAATTTAGACAAAAAAGAGGAAACTGCAGAGACATTGACTATACACTGAACATGCTGAATTTGTGAATAAGCCAGAAAGAGTATCAGAATGTAGGCCTATGTATGGCTATATTTGTCATACTTGTAAATCCTTCACTCAAATGACAAAGATCTACTTAATAATGTTGTATTAAACAAATAATGTTTTATCATTCAATAGTACAAATATTTTCATTTGTTGAAAGATTAAACGGTCCATTCAACTCGGCTTCGCCTCGTTGAATGGAGCGTTTCATCTTTCAACTCATGAAAATATTTGTACCATTGAACTCATAAACATTCATTATTTGTATACTAACACCAAAATGTTACCTGCTTCTCCTCCTCCCAAAACACACAAAATGAAGTATACAATGAAACATTTTTTAAAAGACCATATAATATTTATTGATAAGAACAGAGAGAGGAATACAAAATTGTCACATACAGACACAACATGGATAAACCTGTACAGTGGAACCTTGTTATAAAGTGTTCTGACATAAAAAAACAAACAAAAATAAAACAAAACAAAAAATCTTGCAATGACAAATTAATTATTCTGGTCCCAACTCTTGTATTTTCTTTCTTTTTGATAAAATAAAAACACCTTTTCACTGTCCCATAGTCCTCATAACAAGGTTCCTCTATGTAGCGTTAATTACCTCATGGTATGGAGATACATGTAGCAGAATGCTTGAATAAACTGATATGTACCAAACTTATTTCAATAAACTATTTCAAGATGTTTGCCAACATAAAATGTACTACACAACAAAAATTTGGAACAATTTGACATGATGCAAACAATGATAAAGAAAAACAAAATCTGGTATACATACTATTTTCAAATGAACAGAAAATAAAAATCATTTCAACAATTACAAAAGTGGTTTTTTTTTCCAATTACAAACATAGTTCATATCAATTTTCCAAAAAATCTGAATGAAATGTCCATAAGCTTGTGTCATGAATAAATACAAAGACTGCAATATAATGCCAGATACGTGAATATATATTCCATGTAGAATGCTAAAGTATAGCCAATGGTGGTATTCTGGAAATTGTTTCAACTTTCCTTCTAAATGTAACTCCCAGAGTTGGAAAAGTCTTAACAATTTCTTCCACTTTAATACTGTAGTGAAAATTTGGTCTACAGTGATTTGAAGAGGCTATCTGCAAAGATAAAAATAAAAATTAACTTGCCTACAATGCATCTGAAATAAAAATTACTTGTAAAATAATATTTAGAAACCCCCCCCCCCCCGACATCGACTTCACGAATATTAGAGCGAAAATAAAATCTTTGCTATCTCGATTCCATTTTGATTTCTTTCTAGTGGCAAAGTTCATGTTGATATTCATTCATAAAAACATTAGCAATCATTTTGGCACATACACTCTTTCACCTTACAGTAGAAAAGAGACAGCCAGTCATGCTAATTCTATCATGAATGTCGAAATCTCAATCACCATAATCTACATTCAGTCATCTCTGCATAAGTCAAATCCATTTTGGACTAAGAAAAAGTTTCACCTTACAGAAAAATTTGACTTATGGGACAGTAAAAAATACAGAAAAGGAAACTTCTACAGGTGACTCTTGTTATAGCGAAGTCTTTGGGACTGGCAGTTTTCTTTCATTGTATTGTATCGAAATTTTATTATAACTGAACAGTTATAGATGATAATTTGGGGACCTGAATTTTTACCTCCGTGTAACCAGAATTTTGTTATAACCGTGTTCGTTATAACGGGAGTGCATTGTATGGTATAGACCTCCCACTAAAGCAATACCGTGCACTCTCATTATGTAGGACACTGATATAACAAAATCTTGTTATAACAAACAACTTTTTTCCATCCCAATATTGAAATTTTCTTTGTATTTCATTATTTCTGCAACCATGATATCACACAAATGTGATATAACAAAGTAGTAATCCTGATTCCAAAGAGCTTATCATAGTGAGAGTTGACTGCATTTGACTAATGAGACTTTGACATGGGCAGAGGTGACTGTATTTCACTACTTTTGCGGAAAAATTGCAAGGGATTACACAAAGGCACACAGAATGGAATTTTTTTCTTCTCGATTCCACATCACAGTATTGCATTTTTTAAAATCTATTCTATCAGCTACATGTAACCTGTATGTACATAACTGAAGTTACAAATGGAAGTGCGTTAAATACGTGTGTGTATATCAACAAACAATTGTGCTACATAATGCCATATTTGCAGGGTTTTTTTTTACATGACAGACCGATAACAATATTTTACATCAACCTTCAAGTCTCTCCCTCTCTGTTTCTTTCAAATCAGTTTATGAGTTGAGATGCACATGCATTTTTGGTACAAATTCCATAGTGAATCAAAACATTGATTTTTGTTTTTGTTTTTTTTGCACTGTACACCGACAATATTTTCAATTACATTCCACTCATATACAAAACATTTACAATGCCCACACAGTGGCAGTAAATAATATAATTTTCTATGTGTGTGTGTGTTGTTTTTTTTACTTTTCTTTTTAGCCAATACATTTTTTTTTAAAGTTCACTTTGCTTTACACTTGCAACTTCACATTGTTTGTGGTGTCTCTCCATGCGTTCAACTCTCAACGTGTTGTTGAATATTTTTGATATGTTTGGAATCAATGCCATATCGGGCATTGATTTCTTGTAATGATGATTGATTAAACTGCTCACCTCTTTGATGAAATGATAAACTTCAGCTGATTCTGCGTATATACATGATTACAGTTTACTTATTCTATGTTTAAACTTAGCATAAGATTTACAGATTTGAGAATTAGTCATCAAAACTCATTCATTAAAGCCCCCATATAGTTGAAACTGCTGAAAAAAATTACCCCAAAGTACATAATGAAAGACACAAACTTTGAGCGGGCCTTCAAAGACAAATTAATATTCTACATTTTTAGTTACCAAAGCAATCAAAGCTAATGTGCGGTCTAAATAAATTTCATTTCAAAATTACAGTCCTATATAACAAAAGTAAGAAACCACTAACCAAAACAAAATAATTACTATTCATGTATGTGTATGAAAAAAAAAAATACAATTGCACACACATACTTTGAAGGCCCTTGTATTTTGGTATCGATATTGGATTTACAGACAACATAGATATACAAAACAAATTCTTAGAGCAAATGTTAATAACAAAAAAAAACGTGAATGAAACATACTATATAATTGCAGAATGACCTCGCATCCTAGAATTTCAATAAATGCTATGCATTTCTCTAGTTCGTTAAAACTAGAATTTTTATTTACAATTTTAAGCACATGATAGTTGAAAA
The DNA here is from genome assembly GCA_001188425.1 of Eucidaris tribuloides. NCBI lineage: Eukaryota > Metazoa > Echinodermata > Echinoidea > Cidaroida > Cidaridae > Eucidaris > Eucidaris tribuloides. Next base: position 16,053 of record JZLH01S0076930.1, on the reverse strand, counting down.
GCATGTGTAAAATCTACGCAACACTGTGAATATATATATATATGTAGTCTGCTACATACTTTTTGCTAATGCCACCATATGCTAACAAAATTTCAGTCTTGAATGTACAACATGGCTATGTTATATCACTCATGAAACAACCTCACAATGTTAGTTTTAATCTAGATGTCTATTTTTTTAACCGGCAGTCTACTTTCTACTTCATCCGTCGCGTCGCCATAGTTACAAAAAGTGCATGCAAATATTGTTAGAAATGATGTTGTGTACTTTGGTTAATATATCCATATATACAAGGTGGTTTTAATCAAGTATACTACAGCATTATCATAATTATGTGTGCAAATTTGCAGCAAGCTACAAAAGAAATGTTCAAATTTCTACAAAGATATTTGGTGTTACTTGCAAAAATAAAGTTTGGACAAAAATGTTGGGTACCTGTGGGACCATTTCACACACACCTGCATATGGCAGCATGGTCTGTGCCCTGTTACAGGACAAGTCTGAAGTTTGTAGGCTTGTTCACACTAAAGCATATAGCACAGCAGAATATGATTGACTCATACAGACAAAATGTGTCGAAGCAAATGAACGGATTGTTATGTTTGTTTTTAAAACATCCAAATTTTCTGCGTATATGAAGAGTTTGATTGTGAATGGGCTGAGTCCACTTTTGTAACTTTTGCAAACTGCACTTCTCTGCCCTAGTTTGTACACGTGCCTATGGAAAAATAAAAGTTTAACCAGACATATTTTTTACTTGCTTGTGGAATTTGGCTTCCAATGTTATACTATCATTAGATAAGTAGGTGGTAAATCAAAATGAGTTGATTTTAATAACTCAATTGATTGATTGATTCATTCATTCATTCACTTTTAGTTATTTGCCTGTTAGATTGCCTTGAATACAGCCACTTGTTATATAATATCTAAATTAAAATGTTCTAATTTGTGATATTCTCTTCTATTCAATGACTGTTGCCAAAGACTACCATGCACTTACTATATTATGATATCAATGCATTGCATTTGGATACTGCCATCTAAGTGCAAAGCTAGTTCATGTGCCCTCATTATGGATTATGTTTCACTAGCAATAGTAAAACCGAAGTGATTAGAATTCTGATATTGTTATGGGCACTAATATACAAATCACCATCCACCCTTTGAAATACAAAACTACTATCACATAAATAATATGAATCAGATAGAAAAATCAGCCGCTCTTTCTACTAAGCCTTTTTGTATTTTTTTTTTACATTTTCTTTAAGCTTTTAATGTATTTTTTTTTCTAATTTTGTTTACAAATTTGTATATAATGAAGAAAATGGGGGAAAATGTTACATATGTTACAGAAACAGCTTGCATTCCTCCATCACAACCTAACTACAGTATTATGAATCATACATGTGTTGTACATTACAAAAGACATATGTAGTTACAATTTATTTTGATTCCCGTGTTCTAAAAACAGATACATACATGTATACTCATTTTTGTTTTTATCTCAATCTTCTTATTATTTTTCTCCTCATTTGATTTGAAAGGAACTTGCCTAAGTTGAACTCTTAACATGCCAGAAGAGTTGAACCTCTATGGACTTTGTGTATTATTTGGTTCAGATCTGCGACTGGCATGTTCAGACTTGATATAAAGTCAGTTTTACATGATTTGAGAACCACTACCATGGAAACTACATGACAAAGATGGACGTCATGAATCATTTCATAAAAAGTTCCTTGCAGAGTGAGGAATAACATTATCCTATCCCCTCTTAATACTACCATCAATGATGCCAAACCCATGTGAATTTTTTCATCAATAGTTGAATAAAGAATGGGGAATAACATCCTGTCCTCTGCCCCTACCCGCGTCTCCCCCCCCCCATCCCCCCATCCCCCAGAGTACTTTGGGGGGGGGGGAGTCTGGGGGAAGGGGGTGGAAATTTTGGGGATGGCATCAATGTTGCCATGCCAATGTGTAACAAGAAAACCTACGAGTAAAACACATGTATCATTCAAAAGTCGGTATAATTAATTTCTACCAAGATTTATCTACTATACGGCGTCGTAAGCTTCATGGCCCGGTCGGATGTCATATCGTGCTTCTCTATTATCTCCTTGTTCGTCTTCCGCTGGGCCTGGGAGCTGAGCTTCATCCGGTTCTCCTTCATCCTCCTCCAAATCTCCATCCTCGTTATCTGAAAAATAGATAATAATAATAATATAATAATGACATTTTATAATGTTCACGCACATCCACCTAAATAAAGGTGTTCATTGCACAGATATATAAAAATTACACAGGAGAATGCAACATATTGACAGTAGAAATAAATAGGTGATGATCACGGTTAAAATGCATTTTTCGTAAGGTGAGTTGTCAAATTGGATTTAAATTGTGCTAAGGAGGTAGTCAATTTTATTTCTTCCAATAGATTGTTCCCTACATGTGGTCCAGCAGATAAAAAAGATCTTCTAACCCATGATGAGCAAGATGACCAAAAACCTCTATTAATGGATGACATACAAGTACCACGCCCCCTCTCCCCCCCCCCGCCCCCCCCACCCCCCCCCCCCCCGCGGTTGTGGGTCACGATGCTCAACTGAAGTCATACAACCTCTGTGTGGTGCCCTTAAAGAGTACTTCATCAATAGGCCCTGAGAACATGATATCTAGGCACCAATGGGTCCCCATGAACCATTTGAAAAAGTTTGCATCCCCTTGCCATACAGATGATTCTGCAAAAGTCGGTTAAAATCTGATCATCTATTTGGCTCAGGTGGGTTTAAAAACTAAAGGTAGGTTTCCACATATTTCATTACAATGAATTTTACGATGCTTAGACCATCAGTAATCCATTACTTATCTCTACATTACAAGACACTCAGAGACAAAGTTCAAAACCAAATTTATACACCTACTAATGCTTCAGCTGTTCATGACTCGTGGATATTACTGAAAATAGCTCATATCAATTATGGACTGTAGGGCATTGACCAAATAACGCTCTAGAAAAAAAGTTCCGTAGTCTCCAGATTGGTATTGAAAAACAGCATTACAAATTGATTAAGATGAAGTTGCTGATGAGGAAAAGCCTTTGTTCTCCAATTTTTACATGCGCATTGATGATATAATCGACTAATTAGTGAGACAAATTCCTCAGTCCCATTCATAGAAGAAGGAATCACCGTCAATAGTGACTTCACAGACACGAACATTTTTCGCTAGATTGCTCTTTACCACTGCTATTAATATTTATGAATGCATGTGGCTGCACGTTAATGCACATTGGAATGCACTGGAGAAGGTGTTCTTTTGAATGAACCTAAAAAAAGCCATTCACGTAGTTCTCCATTATTTATAGAATGGCTGCGCTCAAATGCCTCACCAAAGTTCTTATTCAGTTTTCAAACATCTTCAGTTTCACAAAAGCATTGTGACTGCGCAGGTTGTCAAGCACTCCCAAGTTTGCGAACGAGGATATCACAGAGTGACATTCCAGCCACGTAATTGTAATTTACTTTTGCACACGGTGAAAGTCTCCGGTAGTTTGTACACTGCTAAAACGTGCTTCGTCACGACATTATAAATAACCGTCATAATTAAATAATTTTCTCACAAACGCACACATGGTAGCAGGAGAACAAACCCTATTTATGGGTTTAGTAATATTTAAATAATCATCATTAGAGATTTGTAAAATACCACTTATGGGACTACAGAAAATCATGATAAATGGCCTTGCCTTACAGTCCATTACTGCCACCAAATTTTCTACTCAGTAAATGGGATACATGTAAATGTACAAATGGTGAAAAATCCATCATCAATACTATGAGGGAAAGCCTTACCTTCGGGTAATCTGTCATGTTCATCAACTAATCTGACGTTTTCCTGTAGGAGATGAAAGAGAACAGACATCAAGCAAAGTTTCCAATGTAATGATGAAGATATACATAAATGTGTATTCAAAATATATTCAGAATCATTATGAAAATAATGAGAGGAATCCTTCGCAAACAAACACAAAATCAATTTCGTTGTTGTGGTTACTTTTAGGTTGGGACTGTTACGTAACCTAAAATCCAATTGAAATGCAAGGGGAATATATATCATTTCACATAGCTGACAATGTATTGGAAAAGATCTACAGACATATTAACAGCTTATATTTGAGATGTTAAATTTGAAGTCAACAAGATTTAACATGTATATGATTACAGGAGTAGCCGCCTCCCTATTGTCATAAAAGAAATGAAAATCAGGTTGTTTTTTTATGTTTTTGGAAAATTTTGCCCCCTTCACCCCCCCCCCCCCCACGATTTCTGTAATTTGGCCATGAACAAATATGTTTTGGCCTTGAAAATGGTTTCTGGCGGACCTTAGAAGCTTTTTTTTGTGTGTGTCACTGTTTGGCTATGAACAGATATGATTGTGAAAATGGTTTCTGGTGAACCCGAGCTGCTTTTTTTTTACTTGTTGTGTAACTGTTTGGCCTAGTGATAATGGAGCCTATGAGTTAGCGCCAGGTTAAGGTTCCGGGCATTGTCCACCCCCCCCCCCTTCTCAGATTCTTCGCTCTCATGGTGCCACCCCTATGTGATTCACTTGTCTAAATGAGTACCTTTAACACTGATAATGTATTGAACATATACAAACAGGGCAACTTACCTGAACACCCGTTTCTTCCTGTTCATTTGGTCCTCCTGTAAAGGAAATGAAACACGAGATGATAAATAATCTAATACAATCAAAAAATTTACAAATAATACTAGTTATACAGAAAAAAAATGTTAAACAATATTTCATTACTCAGTTTAATCAATCTGTTTTTTTCCCCATCTTTTGTATGATAAACCAACTTTTATCTCATTTTCATGAATAATGTCCCCCCCCCCCAAAAAAAAAATGAAGTGTGGACAAATATACAAGTCTACTCAGCCTGAGCTTTGAATTGTCAGGTGACTAGTCATGTGCTTAGTTCCAAGGAATTCAATACATCATTGACGATTGACATTGGTTGTTTGCATTCACTATGTGGACAGGAAAAAAAACGGGATAAATCTTGGTATGTATAATCATGACATCAATTAAAACATTAATTATAATTCACATGCTTCAGAATAATGGGTATTAGTATGGTTTGTGAAACAGATTAAGCCATTCACTTGAATGTTTACCTGTTAGACAGTCTGGTATTAGTCAAATTGTTCAACAAATATAATTTGATCAAGCACTGGTCAAGTGATTGCAGTAAAAAATACAGGTCCCTCACTGGGTGGGGAAAGTTGGGGGGGGGGAGTTGGGGGGGGGGTAGTTGGGGGGGGGGGTCAAGGTAAACAGGATATAACTGGGCCATGGCAAGCCAGCAGGTTGGCGAGGGCAAGGGAGTTGGGCAAGAGGGTGGGGTATAATTAGGCAAGGGGCATGCACAGGAACATGCCATGCATCCCCAGCACTATACAACAGCTTCCCTGCATACAACCTTCTGGGAAGGGGAAATAAAGTAACTCCCCATTGTCCCCTCCCCTCTCTTCCCCTTCACTTGCTGCAATATGTTTCACGTGTAGTTTCTGCACCATTGTAGAAGAGGGGCAAAGGCTACAATGACCTATAAATCAACATTTAGAACCGTTACTGTATTTTACATAACGTATGTTAGTCATTTCAAAACTACACATTACACTACAAACGTTACAAATATAATACATGAAGTAAAATTTTGAAATCGAGTTTAGTAGTTTTGAAACACACTGGTCACTCCTAGAATGAATAAAGAAGAAATTTTAGAAACACTGTTATATGAAGTTTGAATGTACATTGTGGTGAGGAATATGGTAAAAACATGGACATACAAGAGCTGGCACTGTTCAAAATATACAAAATGTATATTTAGAAAGACAAATGTAGTAAGATATAGGCAAACAATGTAAAGTCAGGTGTAGATGGGGGTGATAATTGTGCAGTGGAACAAAATGATTGTCTAAAGTCAATATATGCATGGTTCACAAACATCAAAATGAGTATGATTACAATCGATGAGGTATGGTAAATGTTCACAACTGACACAAGGATACATAATTTTAGAGTAATTTCCATTGTTATGTATTTTACGGAATGAAATAATTATATCCTATTCTCTCTACAGAGTCTACAGATGGTTTCAGTTATGGAATAGAAAGCAAATAATCGCCTTTTGATCTCGGGCGATGGGGCAAACTATAACTTCCTCAGAGATCTGATCGTATGTACGCATCTTTCCTCAGCTTCACTTTCAGAAAGATGGCTAGTGTACATCAAGATTGCCTTGAAATGATATTTTGTCCCATCATCTTCAACATTGATTATTAGCTCACTGACTAGTTAATAAATAATCTTTTGTTTATGAGAATGAAGCAGAACTGTGAAGAAATAACCACTCCTGCTAGTTATCAGATGCATAAGCAGCATTAAAATGCATACATTTTTTCCCCCTTCTCCACACCTGTGTGACCTAGATAAACAATACATCCACAATGCTGGAATGTATAACAGGTGCCAAGAGGTAGTTTCTGTTAATGATTAATTTTGGGATAAAAGAAGAAAGTTGAAGAGTAATGGAAATGAACCTGCTTGGAATTTTAATACAGGTGTGAGCTCTTGCAATTAGAAATTTTCTTTGTAAACAGGAAGGGAAAATGAAACAGACTTGACCTCAGTTATGACAAGATTTACCTTCAGCAACTAGCAAACTGTAAACAACTTTCTTGATCACAAAAATACTCAAAAAGTTCTTCACTAAGATTTACAATTACAAAATTTCTGCCATATTTCCTAGTTTTTGATATGAAGTTCCTAATAGGATATGCTTCATCTTATCTGATGATAAGTGATAATTATAGAGTTGATATTTAGTATGCCATCATTGTTCATAGGGATATTTATTTTTTGTCACCAACATTTGACAGTTGATTTCATATTAAATAATTTTCAGTGCTTGAACCTTCACATGATACCAAGAAAAAAATATATCTGCATGTGGACAAGAAAGGGAAATTGTTTTGCCTTAAAATAGTTTCAAATGTTACTACAGTATGGTAATCATATGAAATGATATATATAATCATCTTAATGAAGCTCGCAAAAGTTGCGCAATGTAGAGTTTCATGACCCACGTTAAAGTTAGTGAGTTTCAGAGGGCTTGTACACCACAAAAACATCACAGCATCCGGTCAGAGACTACTGAGTAATACATGTAGGAAAAACAAATATACAATATATCACTGAGTGCTACATGAAAGAAAATGCAGTACGCTATGAGTTTGGTGATTGTTTTTAGTGAAAAGATATGAAGATTACCATGTAATGTCATTTCTATACACAAAGAACAAATTGAAGAATTACATGGTTGTGAAGACTAGAATGTATTTAGAAATGAATTCTCCACTGCCATTCTAGCTATCATCTGAGTATGTAATTAGTGATCATCACATTGCAATTTTGTAATTAGTAAAACATGACTTAATTTTGATATCAAGCATGCCAGTTGAAGTCAGATCAAATCAAATTGCACAAACAATTTGATAAATTACCCAAACTGTGCATTTAAACGTTGTAATATACATGATATACTGGGACAAAAGTAAGATTTGTGCACAAAGTCATCATGATATTACTAGAATTTGAGAAATGCAGGGATAAATTAACACAAATATGGATATACTTTATATACATGTATACTGCAGTTCTTGATGATACTTAACGAGAAATAGAATAATTGGATGTATTCTACAATGACATACAAGTAATATTAAAAAATTAAAGAGTTAGAAACAATTTTAAATGGTTCACATCACTAGTAATTTCAAATCATTAGTAAACAGACAACTGAATAACAAATATTAACACACAAGTTATGTATACACACAGGAATAATTAAAAGCCATCAAACTGTGGAAGGAGTACATGTATTTCAGAAGTCATGATTACTTATTCACATCTTGTATCTAAAATCCAGTATCCCACCCCCAAGAAACTACCGGTAAATTTGTAATTCAATTCAGTTACTAATGTATTGGTGATTTGGTGTGGGAGGGTCGTAGGAGAGTATTCTTTTACATTTACAAACAATTATTTGAAATCTCACATTACCGTACATTACTGTACAGTGTCAGTGTATAATGTCAATTTTTTACAAATAGATACCTCATATATTAGCTCTAAGGGGTCATCTCAAACGAACCCTCTACCCCACCCCACACCCCCCCCCCCAAAAAAAATGTATACAATTTTTACAATATACAAATAGATAAATAGATAATAACCTCCCCTACCCAATTTAGTTGAATTTTCAAATAATGAATAATAAAATAGTTGTCAGTCATTGATATAATTTAGTGTGAATATTGGACAAACATAGTTGATATGCACCATCATAAAACAAACTACATCAACAACAATAAGATACACAAACAGAAATGCTAGTGTGTGATTCCATGTAAGAATTAGAGGTTGAACAACATGAACAATTTATATATAGTTGAGGTAGAGATAGCCAAAGATTTTGAGGTGTGCTTGCACAAGACATTGAAACAGAGATTTCTTAAACTGATGGGATAATACTTCATATTTCATTACTCAAGAGATAACATCCGTATAGTATGCAATTTTACTTAAGATTTAGAGGTTGAAATACATGATTAGTTCATATATTATTTAGTTGAGGTAGAGATAGCCAAAGATTTTGAGGTTGGCTTGCACAAGACGTTGAAACAGAGATTTCTTAAACTGATGGGATTATACTTCATATTTCATTAATCAACAGCTAACATCCGAAAAATAGGAGTTATGGCTAGATCTTGGCAATTTTTTGTGCTAACCAGTCAAGCAGTTGACTTTGAAAAGTTACCTGCCCGAAAGGACATTTATATGCCCAAATAAACATAGACTCAATATCTATATATAAAGATTTTGCCAGCCAGCCAGTCAGATAACTTTCTATTATTACCCGCCAGATGCCCAAATCATTCTCCATGGGCGGGAGGGCAGGTGCTAATTTGCAGCCCTGAACGGAATTTCAGATTTTTAACACACATGCTAAACATTTCACAAACACAGACAAATTTATAAGCGCTTCCACCAGAAAATGTCAGAACCAGAAATGCACTGCAATTTTTAAAAGAATTATCTTACAGTTTGCATGCACTCTACTTTTCTTGATAAAGCAGCAAAAGTAGTTTTTAGAGTAATAGAAATCTACATAGAAAATGAATACATTTAAGAGATGGATTACTAGCTGTTAGAAGACCACACCGAACATTTAGTTCCCAACTTCCAAGCATAGAATTGTCAAAGAATAAATGAAATCTTCTACCACAAGCAAGTGAGATTAGGAGTTTAGAAAAGTAGTCAGTGCTGGTGGGTTATTTTTTAGGATGATTTCTTGACAAATGGATTAGTATTTCCAATGGTAAGCAAACCCACCAGGCACCAAGATTTCGCGATAGTCGGCAAAATGATCTTCTTGCAAGGGTGCACCATATTCGTTGACTTCTTCTTCTTCTTCTTCATCATATTCCTCATCGTTTTCGTTGTCTTGATCAGCGTTAATCTCGTTGACGTTGTAATCCGCTGGTTGTACCTCTGCCGGTTTATATTCCTCGTCATTTTTATCGTCTTGATCAGCGTTAATCTCATTGATGTTATAATTGTTATCGACTGGTCCGTTATAATCCGCTGGTTGTACCTCTACTGGTTCATACTCCTCCTCATTTTCTTCATTTCGATCTTCGTTAATCTCGTTGAGATAATTCTCATCTTCCGGCGCGTTGTAATTCGCCGGTTGTACCTCCGCCTGTTCATAGTCAGCTGCGTAAGTGTAGCATGCCACGGTAAAAGCAAGTGATGCAAATAAAATGAAAAAATGAGCAAACACACTTAATAAAGCAAATGAAAATTCTCTGTTAATATGAAGCAAGCAACTGAAAAGTGTTATTTTGCGGACAGTCTTCAAATTACAATCCACGATCAATGCAGTATTTCAAAGAAATGGATACCGGTACACCATATATATATCACACTGTTTGTCAAACAAGGAAAATATAATACAATTTACTACATAAATTACAACACATGATACAATTCAAAATATTCATAAATGAAATGGAATGTCAAAATGTACAGCTACATTAACACGACATGAATGAGGAGATAAAATGACAATCCAACATTGATGTAGAATGATGTAATATTTTGCTATTGAAGAACAAAAGGACACTGTCTTAGATGAAGGGAAACATTACATTATTGTAACTCACTGTAACTCATTACTAGTTTTTCTCCTTTTCCCTCTGTGTGTGTGTGTTTGTGCATGTGCATGTGGCAAAAAAAAATTCGTGTTGGTGTGTGTGTGTGTGTGTGTGTGTGTGTATGTGTGTGTGTGTGTGTGTGTATGTGTGTGTGTGTGGGTGTGTGTGCAGAATAAATAATATGTTTTAACTTTGCAATAAACATGATCATGTCACACAGTAAATATGCTTAGGATTGCTAAATTTTGAACAAGAGATATAATATTAATTTCCCCCCATCTCCACGAAAGCACACAGTATACTAGTAAAGAATACTGAAAGAAAATATACACTATTGAAGATTTGTTTGAGAGAATAAATCATGGAAAAATGAAAGAGGAATCACGAACCAAGACCAGTCGAAAAACAAACTCTACGGCAAGCTAAGAACACAATAAATAGAACATATTGTATGCACGTGACCCTCTGTGTGAAATCAGACATTTTGAAATTGCTGACTTGGAGACATTTTGATACGCTTCATTTGCATTCTAAGAATCAAAATATTATTATCTTTTAATTTTATTTTCATATCAAAGTTTCCTATTCTATGGAAAATACAGATTTATTGTTCGCTGCTACACAAACTTTGACAATCAATAAGCTACACAAAATCATCATGAAGTCACATCTTTTGCACTATGTGGATGATTTTGTTCAAAAGAGTATTATGTCGACATTTTGGAATATTCAGTGACAATGTTTTAGTTTTTCCCAGGACTACATAAAATGAAATGCATGATTAATGTTGACAACATGGTCACATACCACAAAACACGATATACTACAAATAGGCATATTTGAGAACTAGTTAAAGGCAGTGGATCTCTTTTGCATGCCTAAAAATTAACATTGTGAAAATACAATGACATTTACAAGAAAATGTCATCTGGGAACCTTCAGCAAAATATAGGAGCTAGAAACTCAGTTTTAGTGGAATTATAGTGACAGTTAGACTCTGATTTGAATTTATTTCTTGCGAGGAAAAAATTCCTACCATAGAACCATACACTAAACGGCTATTGTTTATCTTTCGCATTTTTCAAATTCTAGGTAACCTCTGACCCCCAGATTTCACAGACATGCCCTTCATCAATAGCCCAAGGGTATGGGTTATCTTTTCCTGGTCTGTGGGGATGTTTGCAAATGAGATCCACAGCCTTTAAATCCTAGTACACATGTGACATTTAGAAACTTCTGGTATGCAGAAATGGTATCCTGATACCAAATATAAATCTTCCATTTTGTTGATATTTTTTTCAAGCATTGTACGCTGTCGCTGGTGTACAAAACAGGCGAAAGTTATTTGGGGGTATGCTTCTCAATGTTGGGGGAAAAATCCACTAGTGCAAAATTGGTCTGTTTAGTGGTTGTCTGCAACTCTAAAGATCTTAAAAAACAACTTCAACATCATTTTCACTAGGGTTTTTTTTTGTCAGTTTATGTCACAATGTTTGTGTTGATAAAGACTTAAAAGATGGTGCTAGATATCATGGTACCCTCAGGAGCATCCCTGAGACAAAAAAAAAAAAAAGAAAAGAAAAGAAAGAAAGACTTTGTTGTGTATTAATAAATGACATAATAACAACATGAATACAATTATGGATTGTCGGGTTGAAGATAGAAATGACAAAATGATCCACGAAACACTTTTTTTTCCAAGTAGAAGGGAAAGTTTGATCTGAAGTTGATCGTTATTATCCAAGTATTTTTAGATGAACATGCTAGGTTCTTCTTTTTCTATTAAAATTTTAAGAATGGTAGATCTTGGTGGCAATGGAAATAATCTATCTTGCACATTCTGAAGTTTGCTCGTTTGGTATTCCTTAGGTCAGTTTGCCTGGGAGGGAAAGTCTACCAGAATAAGTCTTCAGTGTGACACTGTAATACTGGTATCTGATAACTTAGGTCTATGCTATAGTACATATTTCATTTTCCCCTAATTTAAGGAAAATTATGAGAGTAGAATCTTAAATTTTATATAAATACATATCATCATATGGACAGGAGAACGAGACTACTAGCTCCCTTAACAGCAGTATTTGTCTTGAAAATCAAACTCTTGTGCCAGGCAGTCATAGTAAATCTGTCCTTTTCAGAATAGTAATCAGCTATATAGATTAGAGTCACTCAGAAAAAAAGTGATGATAAACTCTAATTGAGGTGGTAACCATGGTTACATCTTCTTACATAAATATCATCAACATCTATACCACAGGTTCACAAGATGAGCATGCTTTCAAGAGTCAGTTAGTTGAAGCTGAAGATGGAGACGCCAAAAAAAAGGAAAAACAAAATTTTAATCTACACGTAACATCCAAGACTGGTCTACAATGGGTTAATCACGATCGTGAAGTGACTAGATTGCTATCGGTAACAAACCACCCACCACCACCTCCATCGCGAGCTTCCGGCACGTCGTGAATATCAAAAGGGTTTAGATGTTCGGGCATGTAGTCGTCTCTGACGTCTGCGACTCCGCGAGGATGCGTGGGATCCGGCATCTGAATAAATCCGGGGTGTGGTCCATCTGTGAGTGTGTGTGTATGTTTGATGCATTTGATAATGTGTCAAGCATTTTGTAATGATGCCCCATTGCGCAACTTTTAGCATGTGTACACTTCAAACAATCATAACTGTTTACACATGCATGTCCGAGAACAGTATTGTGTACAAAAGTTGTTGATGAAAGTATACCATTTCTAACAATGTAATTCTAAATATAATTTCTGCAGTTGGAATGAATACAGTAGACTTTCGTTATAACAAACTGCTTGGGACAAGAGAAATTACTTTGTTATATCAAAATTTTGTTATATCCCGGTTGCAAAAACATTATGATACAAAGAAATTATGACACTTCAGACCAGAAAAACTACTTTGTTATAATGAGACATATTGGTGTTCTCTATGGTGAAGTTATATGCTTCAAATCAATAAATATCCACAAATTGTAAAGTATGTTCATGATTTTCATATTTCATTAGAACATCTGTGAGAAATCATCAAATTTGTAAGAAAAAAATCCAATGTAAAACTAGTTTCATGACTGACTTATTGAGGGCTATCCCTCTGCTATATAAAATGAAAGAACAAATTAGATTATTGTCATACTTTTGATATTATTGGCACTTATGAAGAGATACAATTCGCGGAGCAAGTTTGCACTAGCGAAATGTTTGAACCAAACCCTGTCTTTTGAAC
>JZLH01S0076920.1:0-11185 GCA_001188425.1 Eucidaris tribuloides | reverse complement strand
AAGTATTTCCAAACCATAAAAATCGTTTCGCACAGGAAATAACACCTATATCGAAGAAATTATAAATTTTATGTTGCACCCCCTCTGCCAGCTGCCGTGGGTGCGCCTGCATTATGATAATGGGGGCCTGCCCCCCCCCCCCACAAATTTCGTGTGCCCCCAGGTGCCCCCCACAAATTTCGTGTGCCCCCAGGTGCCCCCCCCCTTCCCAACAAAATTATGACCGTGAAAATTTTTTCTGACCTGGGATTTTGAAGAAAAAGAACAAGAACGGAAAACAAAATGGAGGATTTTGGAAAGGAGCTGATGTCGTAGTCTCTTCACTAGTTGTAGCTAATTTTCGCACATTCATTATACTAGTAATTCCCGACCGCACGCCATCGGCGTTCGCTGTGAGAAACAAAATACAAATGAGTCTCGTACGTACGCTATGCATATCGTACGATTTTTCTCCGGTCCAGCGCTTGTTCGGACGCACGCCGCACCTTATTACCACTGTTGTTACTAATGCTAATACTAAGAACCTGCAATTGTTTTGTTCATAAAAAGACTTTTCATCTGTACCACGACTGTATATACCAGTGCTGTGAGTAGATGTGAGTTATACCATATTTATAAATATGCTTTTCTTACAGAACTTGAACTTGAAGCAAGTCAGCTCAGCTCAGTCCTGTTCGAATCGACACTGTCCTGTCACCGAACACTGACGCAAAGGTGCCCCGAGATTACCGGGTAGAACCAGGCGAGCTTTCCGTTGATATCTCGCCTCGCGCCTGGCTTAGGCTTACTTAGTTAGTGCTTGTGTAAAATTGCATGCTCCAGCTCTGCCGGTTGTAAAAAAAAATATGAATGGTTGGACTTACTGCTCATTGACTGCCTTAAATTAATCGCACAATATCTCAGAATTTTTTTTTAAAGTGTTGTACACGCACGTCCAAGAAAACGAGGGTCTAGAATCTAAATTAACTAAGTTAGTTATCTAACTGTTAGATCGATCTGTAACATTAACGTTAGACATGTTAGAGTAGACTTCTTACGTTAGACTCTAATTCTGTTGTTCAAAAAAAACTTTTTTCATGTGAAACGCATGGGTCCTAACATAGAACTGATTTTCAACAAAAAGGGGGCGCTTATTGCTGCTGAAAACGTAAGCAAGGGGGTACGTAGATTCTAAATTCCCAAAATAAAGTAGATCTAACGTCGTTAAATCTGAATACAGTGTGATTGTGATTGTGTGTGATTATTGTGCGTGAACTTGATCTTGAAGATTTTTATGTTATTCTGGAGTTTGTTGTAACAATCATCATTTTCAAACAATGCTGGAATTTTAATGAAAACTCGAGATACATGTAGATCTATAGTCGGGTACCCGCACCTCGCCAGGGGCCCTAATACTGCCACCCCCGCGTAAAATGGAATAGAAGCGCACTGAACAAAAATACGCGTTGGGCTGTGTGCAATACGCTTAACACTTATCACGGTATTCCAAAACCACGCAAAATTAAACAAAACAGGAAATTTTGGATCAAAAATCATAAAATAATCAGAAACACGTGTTACAGATATGCGTTGATGTTTTTACATAGAGATCAGTGTAACCTCCGTGCGCGTCCCCAACGTGCATTGTCTATGGCGGAGCGGGGTGGCGAGGTGCGGGCCCCCAAGCCGACGCACAAGTAAAATGACATCGCGTTTGACGGCGATAGCTAGGAAACAATCGCATCGATCACCGAACTTGTTATTCTATTGGAATCTTTAGCATTTTCTCTTTATGTGAGTAGAATTTCATAGAATTTGGATGCCGTCCTGAGTACAAAATATGTAAAAAGATTAACTATGGCGAGGTGCGGGGCACCCGACTATACAGGTGTATGGGAGGAGAAATGGAAGCTGCGTCCCGGGGATCTGTTTACAACTTTGCGTGATAGTTCCCAGCATGAGGAAAATTTGTGGGTCCCAACTTCCTTGTTGTAATGGGGTTTGCCTGCACATGCATCTAGCCCTTTTGTGATTTCTCCCCCAATTCTTGATTTTAAGTGAAATAAAGACACTGCTTTTAAGAAGAGACCGTAACGTAAACACCCTGTGACATGTTTAGGAGCGTTCCATGGAGAAGACTAGTGTCTTTGCGATCACTCGCGGGAGTGGTTGTTTGGACCGCTGTTTGCTGCAAGACATAAATTTTGTGTAATGGAAGATTTATGTTTTGTACAAAAGCCTTAATTTATTACCTTTCAATGTACACGTCCTTTTGAAAGTTTGAATTCATTTCAATTCAATTCAATTTCAATTTATTTCCATATTTTCACATTTTTACATATAACACATAAAACAATATGAGATACACAACATAAAAATGATTTTTTTTTAAACTCCATATTTCAATTCATTTGAGCAATTTAACAGCGATATAAATACGACAGAAATATTTGAATTGATACTTACGTAATAATAAAAAAAATAATAAGGTAATACAGAGTGCATCTGGTTAAGTGCACATTTACTTATGTAATTAAACAAAATAAATATCAAACAAAAAGCGTGTTTACTTATCATGCGTGCTTTAAATTGATGACAAACTAAAACAAGGTGAAAAAAATATGGAGGAACCTAATAAAAAGTAAATTTGTATTTATTTGCTGCAAAGTTGACTTACCACTTCACCTGTCAGTGAAATCTTGGTGGACAAGCAACCTTCGGGTGACTTTTACTTGGTTGACGAGCGTACATGCCCATGCACGCTAGTTCAAACATTGGTATCAACGAGGTGCAGGTGCCATTTCTGCCGTGCGCTGTGGATGACCGGTGAGGGTGTCCTGTATTGTGATAAGGGACAGTCCTGCAACGATTGCGAAGCTATGGGGTAGTAGATCTATAGCATCTTTTGATCTATACTACCCCATAGTTCTATGGGTGCCCTTTCATGTATTTTTCTTGGAATGAATATCTGCAATGGCTTGGCACAAACAGTTGGAATATGTCTGATTGAATTTAGACTTGATATTCTTGAAATTGTGTTTTTGCATAGCATGGACTGATACGGTTGTTTGGATGACTGCCGATGATATGAAGACGTGATATGAGTATACAAATGTTTCCTTAACTTATTTATATATTTATTTATTTATTTGATTAACAGAATTGATAACTTAGGATGAGTGACCTGATGGATAACTATGAGGACATCTTGGACCCGCGAAGGACTGGATCCGATCTTGCGTTTGGTTTGCAGACCTTGACTGGCATGCCAGAGTACAAGTTTGTGAACCGAAAAAAACCCAAGGAGGTGAAGGAACAGGTCTTGTCATCACAAAGATTAAAGTATACCATCAAACAAGTGAGTACAAGCACATAAACATAACCTTGTTTATTTGCAGGGTTGCCTATTTCCCGGGAAATTCAGGGTTTAAACGGATTGCAAAATTGCAAAACGTTTTGCTTTTTAACGTTCATGTAAACGTCGTGTAAATGTTTTGAATCAGGCCTAATTAGTTACTAAGTGTACATATTGCAATGTACACAAGCCAGGCACGCATATACCCGCGCTTTTAATGATACGCTGACACACACCCCGTCCCAGATACGGTACGATCTGGTCATCTCAAACTGTATGGCAAAGTTTCAGATGACCACTAATCGGTGGTAATTATTAAAGATTATCAAGTCACTGGTGGAAGGTAACTCTTGTCAGTACTATTTTGCAGGGATGTAGTCGAGGCCGACCTTTCTGAGTGACAAGGCCGCTAGAAAAATATTGTTTCCATAGACTTTGTACACATAACTCAGACGAGGCCAAGGCCAAGGCCGATAAAAATTGGCTTCGAGGCCGGCCTCGACTCCATGTCTCCATCTCTGCTATGTTGTTACTAGCATCATTGTGTTTTAGTTTTGCCACTATCTTTGTCCATTTATGAGATTTTGGGCCTTCATCCCTTTAATTCAGGTTGCCGAAGAGAACGGTGTAGAAGAAAAGGTCTTATATGAGGAAGCCAGAGGCATCTTGGAAGAGATGGGTCATGACCTCAACATGACAAACCTTCGCTGTCTGGCGTACGTCTTTGCCAAGGTCTTCCGTCAACTTTTCGGTCACATCAACGTCAACCACAGTGGCATTCAAAAGGTGCAGTACACATCAATCAGATTGAATGGTTATTACTGTAAACAGGGATATTTCTAGTGTTGCACGACTACAGGATTTTTGGGAGTTGCTAGTCGCCGATCAAAAGTCGCGACTCCGACTATTTGCCGACTCTTGAGATTCAGTTCTGTTGGTATGATCAGTAGGTAAAAAGAAGCACACTACAGCTTATACAATGACTGTTCAGTGTCCTCCTTCAATGATTTCAGTGATTTTGATGCAAAAGCAGTCCATTGTTGTCCAATTTCATTACCAATGATAATGGTTAATTCTTTTTGATAATCATTTCTGAACTTATGTTGTTTCAACTATGATTACGATCATTCAAAAAAGTGACTTTCTACCATAGTTCCACACATTGTCATTGATGTTTTGACTGGTTTATATGGCATACAGATGTGATTACATGGAGTCGATTCTGGCGTTTTGAAAGTCGAAGTCGCGATTCCTAGACGATAGTCACAACTTTGACTTTTGGCGACTTAGTCGTGCAACACTAGATATTTCACAGTGTGGAAAAATAAGAAATCAGCAAATGTGTTTGGCAAGCTTATTTTTGTTTTATTGGGAGGTTTCTGTTTATGAATAGCAGTCAACACATGTGTAATACAACTTACAATTCCCAGACTTTAAAGACGTAAACAATTTATTGATGCAGTACAAATTTGGGTAGACCAAGTTCCAAAAATTAGATTTAATATATTCTTTGATCTCACATTCTCACACTATTCATCACAAAAGAGAAGAGTAAAAACCTGGTGTTAAGGTCACATATTGACATGCGTGCATGGGTTCGTGAGGCTAGATATGTTTGATAGTGAGTAAGTTTGTCATTTTAGTCCCTGTCATCTCTAATGAAGACAATAATATTAATAATAATGATAATGATCATGATAATGATGATAATAATGATAATAGATGAAGTAAGTACATGTAGAGATATTGCATTGCCCAATTAATGGTTCTGATACACTGTGAAATTCCTTTGATGTGGATGCAAGTAAAAAATTGATTGTGCAAATATCTCGACTTTGATAAAACCTGTGTTGGCACACATAATACCTTTCTTATACTACAAAGAAGATTGGTCTGTTTTTTGTGTTTATGGTAATAAAAGATATGAGTGTACAGCTAATGATGGAGTTACAGGGCTGGAAATGAAAATTTACCTAACAAGGCAGCATTCAGTGAAATAATGATAATATATTAAATGGACCATTTGATTATTCATTCTCTCACATTTATTCTCTGGTACTTGTAGCTGAGGATGCGGCTGAGAGAGACACCGGTAGTGCTGCTTCCCACTCATCGTAGCTATTTGGATTTCCTGTTGATGTCCTACATCATGTATCACTATCACCTCCCTCTGCCGTTCATAGCTGCTGGGGCAGGTAAGATCCCTTGTCAAGGACAGGTAATGTTTGCAAATCATTCTTAAAGGCAGGGAATCTCATTTGCACAAATCAAGGAACATTCAAAAACATCCCTCATGCCCTTAGGCTATTCATGCAGGACATGTCTGTGAAATTTCTATTATTGTGGACCAATAGTCTGCAATAAGTTGCCAAAGGAGCTGCACTCATAAGTTCTAGGCATACATTCAGATGGGAGTTAAAAATATTTTTGTTTTCTTAGTTTTATAGTTGTTAAAGTTGTAAAGCACATCGATCAGTTCTGACAATTGGAAATGCACTATATAAGAATTGATTGTATTTTATTGTAAATTTGAAGATCAGTGATTACCTAGAATGAAAAATGCACCTAAATGCAACAGTCCGTATGGAGGTATCTTTCTACCTCCATGCTTTCAGTTTAGACTCCGCTGAAGCTCAATGTTCAGTAGCATTATTTCAATAATATATTGGGGCTGAAAAGTCAGATTTCATGAAAATAAACACTGATAAAACTCAAACAGAATGCACTGTCAGTCATAAAGTTGCTCTTTAAATTAAAATTATATAGAGACGTTAAACTAGTCTAACTTTCAGACCTGACTTGTGTATCATCTACTGAAAACTGCAGGGTTGGCAAATTCTTCCACAGGCGTTTTTTTCTGCCGGTTTTTACCGTTTCTTTCAGCTTTTTAGGAAGAAACGGAAAAAACCTAAGTGTTTCTTGTTTTGTTATTTGTTCAAGATTTTCATTGTAAACACTGTCATAACTATAATAAAACAGGACAGCTCTTTTGTTTATTTGTTCTCCCCTGTTTCTGGTTATGAACTTCTTACCATAGTTTGTTGATCCCCTCGTATTCATGGTCATTTCTAAATGCAACTAACTGTACTCGATTGCACTGTAATGTATACAGCTCTGTTTTTAGCATGGAGAAAAATTGTCAAATAATTAGCCTTGTGTAAGCTGTTGTGCCAGACACTACACCTTTTTGTCAGAAGTTTTCAGAGAATTGCTTTGATGCCAGCCATAATATTAGTGATACAGTTATATTAGTGGCAGCCAGGCACTCTCAAAGTATACTGCATGAATTGAATATGAAAACAAGCTATTAGTAGTTAACACATGCAAAGTGGATGCCAAAGATGTGTGACTTGCTTTGGGGAAAATATAATTATGCCATGATGCTGAATAATAAAACAATAAATATGAACCAATAAATACATGTACCAACACAGTTTAGGGCATGTAATTTACATACATACGTGCAATATTTTACATGAAAAAGATCCATGCTAGCTCATGTACATGTACATACTAGTATACACTGTGCCCCTTTATTAGAGATTGTTTTGAAGAATAATTATTTTATTTCAAAATATTAATTTCTTGGATTTAGATTGTGGCAAGTAGTTTTTTTTTTCCCTTGTTATCTGTTAAATATGTCATTGCCAGTTATATTCTCCTAAAATTACTGCATTTCATATCATTTGTGTTGGGCTAAAAAATATTGTTTGGAGGTTTTTTCCAGTTTTTTCCAGTAAAAACCAGAAGAAACTGGTTTCTTCCAAAACTAGTTTTTTTCCCAGAAGAAACCCAACCCTGGAAAACTGAATACCTGCTGATTAAAGCTTTACAAGGTCAAAAACTCACACCAGTGCAGATGGACTATTGCCAAGCATTCTTTGCTACAGTTGGACTCTACCAATTTAAAATTAATGTGACAAAAATACTGCAGTGAAGTCAGTCAGTTATTGCATAATGTTACCACAAAATGACTCCCACTGTTATTTCAAAATTGTAGTGAGCATAGCTAACATTTTTTTCACCCTGAATTATTGCAGATTTCATGCACATGAAGCTGGTGGGTGAAATCCTAAGGAAAGCTGGAGCGTTCTACATCCGACGCTCGTTTGGATCGGATAAACTCTACTGGGCCGTCTTCACGGAGT
This sequence comes from Eucidaris tribuloides, assembly GCA_001188425.1. Classification (NCBI taxonomy): domain Eukaryota; kingdom Metazoa; phylum Echinodermata; class Echinoidea; order Cidaroida; family Cidaridae; genus Eucidaris; species Eucidaris tribuloides. The sequence continues at coordinate 3,703 of JZLH01S0076920.1, read as the reverse complement.
ACGTTCAACTCAATGTCGTCAACAGTGAGGGTCCGTTAGAATTCTACATTGAGGGTACAAGAAGTCGGACGGGGAAATTTCTCTCTCCGAAGTTAGGTGAGATTTGATGCTTGTGCATTTTTCTGAATTTTTGTTAGTCATTTTTGTCAGTTGGATTGGGGGGGGGGTGGGGTAAAGAGACCTTTAAAGATGTCCAAGTGGAATTAGTAAATTGATGTTAATTTCAAGTCAAAAGAGCTACAGGGGGAGGAGCTTAGTGATTTTAAAAGTGCATAAATTAATACGGCGCGATTACCATGCGTTTGGCCACATGTATCGGTCACGTCAAGTTAGGTCGAGGCCACTGCACATGCGATCAGAGTGGTTGGCGAGAAATGATCCTTGTCCCCAAATTGAACAAGACAGATTCAATACATCTAAATGCACTAAAATATCGCTGTTTTAAACTGTTTTATGTGACTGTTTGTTGCATAACATCTTATTCCTGGCTATACTGCACAATTAAATGTAAGGATACAGAATATTGCATGCTTCGAATTTGAATAAATTACTTAACTTTTTCCAGTTACTAGCAGGCTCCATCTTCTTGTAAAATCTTTCATTATACCAATATCTTCTTACAACTACCTGAATAATGTAAGTGGTGATCAAGTTTCTGCAACATTTAAAACATAAAACAGCTAAAACATAAAATTAAAACAGTTGTGGATCTCCACAGTCAGCCAGCATTCATTTAACCTTGTCATTACAGCACTGATTTGTCCGACACCCAAGTTATGTAATCCTGTACTCTGACCCCATGTAATAATTAACTAGGAGGTAAACAATCCCTTGACCTTGTTGTAATGATGTACATTGTATTCTATCTATCCGCCATCTCTAAATACTCTAACGTCAGCACGTGAAATCACAATTGTGACATATTACTGAGAAGAAAACGATAGCAGTCCTCTAAGTTACCTTTGATGAGAACATAATTGACAGTAATCTTGACAATTTTGATGTTGCGTGGTCCCCTTCATAACAACCTCAGAACTCTGCTAGGAATTAATTCCCCCGAAGACAACTACTCCCCCCGAAGACACCTCCCCTAATACCCCCTTTCATTGACAGCCGAAGTGGAGTTACCCGGATCCAGAAGGAGTTACTCCCACTTGAGGCAATATGAAAATCTGAGATATTTCGATCACGGATTACAAAGCGGATACTCAACCGACACTGTTCGAGAGAGAGGTTACAACGGAGTAAACTCCGCACCGGAAAAGTGATACTCACCCACTTCGAGAAGAGTGGTAAGGCGGAGTAACATTACCGCACCGCAAGTCGCACGTTCGCTTAACTCAATCTCGCCCTCTCTCGCGATTTACATTCCTGTCCCACGCACAATAGCGAGTTAGTCGTGGGAGTTTAATTCCTGGTTAATTTTGTTTTGTAGCAGCATGAATCGTTCAAATCGTTGGTTTCTAGATTTTTTTGACTAAGTGTCTTTTCTATTTTAACTGAAGACCGAAATGGCGAAATCAATACCCTAACCATAGAACTTATCTAACTCCGAACACCAAGTCGATAACTTGATGGTATTGAGCAATCCCCGTATTCAAAACTTCGGTTTAGTACTCGAGCTACACAATCGTCTGGCAACAGATCACATATAAGGCAGTCGAAAGTATTAGAGCCTACAACCAATAAAGCGATTAATGCGAAATTTGAGCGATACCGTTTAAAGGAAAATTTGCCACCTATAATGTCGCGAATCTGCATGTTAGCCATGAAACGACTGCAGATACACTGGCTGCGTTGCTTGCCATATGAAAGGTGTGAAAGTCTTCCGCATACAAGCGGATCAACCTCAACCGGAGGTTACTCCGGAGTAACTCGCACTATCGCTCTTCAATATGAAAGGTATACAGAGGACCACTCAGCCCAATTGACAAACTCCCCAGGGATGCTCCGCTCCCATGGAGTCGCACACCACCGCCCCCTTTTCCCCAAAAAACCCCCCAAAAGAGAGTGGTGCGCTCTCCTGGGAGCTGTCCCAGGGAGTTGTCAGGTGGAGATGACCCTTGACCCTGAGCTTCTAGTGTACTTCTTAAATATTGATCGTCTGGATCCATTCCATTCTATAGATATTGACTTAAAATACTTTGATAAAATGAAGTGCGATATCGATGACAACATTCTCACCGACAATTATAGGCAAATAATGTCATTCACATATCATTGAAACTGTAAAGGTCAATGACTGAGTATTCTCTGGGGAGAATATACTCAGGAGTTGTCAGTAGACCACACCAGGGAGTGATCATGGAGTTGTCAGTGAGTCATCCCCAGGCGGATCAGGGCAGCTATCGCCCAGACCCAGGGAGTTGTCAGGTGAAGCATCCTCAGGAGTGCAGTGGAGTCATCCCAGGAGTTGTCAGTGGGAGTCACGCCCAGGGAGTGTCATGTGGCCAGTCATCCGCCAGGGGAGTGCAGTGGGAAAGTCGGTCCCAAAGGGAGTTTCAGTGGAGTCAAATCCCCAGGGGAGTTTTAGGGGGGGGGGGTGAGTCATCCCAGGGAGAGTGTCAGGTGGAGATCACCCCAGGAGTTGTCATTGGGATCATCCCCAGGAGTTGTTCAAGGTGGGAGTCGTCCCCAGGATTGTCAGGGGAGTCATCCCTCAGGCGGGAGTTGACACGTGGCAGTCCTATCCCCAGGGAGTGTCAGGTGTAGTTCATCCAGGGGATTTCGCTCTGAGTGAAATCATGTAAAGACATTGACGATGAACTGGAGAAATAAAAAAAAATGCCTTTCAGAATCGAACATGGTAAAAGACATAACCAAACATACACCAGCTGGAGTGGATCTCCTGGCTGGAAGGATTTATCTATCTAAATTGAATTTGTTTACTTAGGGAGAATCAAGCAGATGAACATACTAGACCTGAATTACTCTCAAGCCCCAAGAGAAACCAATCCCATAGAAAGCTACACAACAAATTTGCTAGTCACAAGGCATACTGATGGAAGTTCTTTGAAAATGAGTCAACATTTGACTAAAAAAAAATCACAGCAGAATACTTGCATAGTCTACATGATTCTGAAATAGTTTTACCCCAAGTTGAGGACTACCTCCAATCATGCTATTTACCTTTAATACAAGTTGCTAATAAATATCACCAGGAGAGTGGATGAAGTTTTGTTGCAAGCCAGTGAGGGGATTAAATGTTGCATGCTCTATTTGCACAGTATCAAAGGTCTCACCAAAGGATTGAAGCAAAATTTGTAGTCACATACGTAAGTGCTGGTTACACAATCATTTGACATTTTCATTGCGTTCCCAGAACAGGTGTCTTATACAGAAAGGTTTTGGAACTGGGATGGATGTACAATGGTTGTGGTTATACTGCCATCATATAAAGTATTTTCAAAATGGTTTAGAAACCCACGGCTTTCCCAATTTAGTTAACGATCAAATAGTGTATTTCAATTAACAGCTTGCAATTAGTACTAATATAACATTGTTAAACTATAATTGAAAAGGTGGTTGGTAAATTTATGAAATTATGTACAGTTTTAATTAAGTTGCCAGAACTTTTTAGAGTTGTATACATGTAGCAATTGCAGTTTACAAATATGGCATGAGCAGTTTGGAAAATGGTATCAAATTGCAGTGATAGTACAGTGTATTATTCAATATTCAAATTTAGTTATCATTGCATTCG
>JZLH01S0076915.1:24092-36760 GCA_001188425.1 Eucidaris tribuloides | reverse complement strand
GATCTGATTTTCTTAAAAATACCATGAGCAGCTTAATAAGAAAATTTTCATTGAAAGCCTGTGGAAAGAATGTGCATTCAAAATGATAGGAAAGTGTTCAGATAAGCATTGAAAGCAAAGAATTACCTGAAATGAATTTTCCGGAAGAAAAACATAACATTGTGTACTGGATGGGCCATAGTACTATAGCACCGAGATCAAATCAATATATTTCATTCATAGATATCCTGAATGTCTGGCCTTGACCATGACTGTGTGTAAGTAGACCTGTTTGTAAAATTTTGGTATTGTGTCTCATATGATTGAAATCAGACATTATAAAATCATAATCTTTGCCATTTTTGTGGCGTACAATAAATTTGTTTAAGTAATTTAATTTGAATAGCCGAACTTGACCTTGAAATTGTGGAAGTTGGTGTTTGTGAAATTTTGCATTGTGTCTCATCTGAGATGATAGATAATCATTATCCTTGTAATATTTTGATTATATACAATAAATACATTTAAGTAATTTCAATTCAAATATAATTTGCATGGGAGATTTTCTGTTGGTGGGTGTAGTATACACCATCAAAAATATACATGTATGTATGACAAATTTGTTTTATAAGACTTATTATTGATCAGGTTTTGAAGACTTTGAGCAGCTTAAAAAGATATAGATGAAGCTGTAGGTGATCGATATGTGTTGACCTTTTGAAGGCTGAAATTCGAAATAAAAACTGAAGGTATCGTTTTTATGGAGAAGTGGTCTGAAGTCTTTATTCCTCTCGAATGAATAAAAAAAATAATAAAAATAATCTGAACTTGGTACATATTTTTACATTGTGACAGTGACATGATTGGGAGATAAAAATGTTTCTTGAACTAAACTGGTTGAAAAATATACTAATGGCCAGCTGGAGTGTATCTCCTGGCTGGAAGGATTTATCTTAAATTTGTTTACTTAAGCCAAATCAAGCATGTACATGAACTAGCATTTTGTTTCTCTCGAGCCCCAATATAAATATATTCCCATAGAAACCTACACAACAGATTTGTCTGTCACAAGGCATACTGATGGAAGTTATTTTAAAATGAGTCAACTTTTGACTACATAGTTATCGTAGTAGATTCCTTGCACAGTTTACTTGATTCTAGAATAGTTTCACCCTAAGTTGAGGAATACCCCCAATCATGTCATGTACCTTTAACCTCTGCATCTAATGTACAGTGTGAGTCGATAAATATGGAACCGAAATTCAATCCCGAATTCATCAAAAAAAAAAAAAAGCTGGTCATTTGTTTTTGGTCAAGAGTGACTTCTTAGCCGTCAGTTTTGTAAAACATACGTGTGAAAATTGTTTTTGTCCAACTTTGTGTAGTTAATGCGGCATGATGCCATTGGCCTGATCATTAGCCCTTACCCCAATATCATTTGAGATTGTGTTCATATACACTTCGTACCACCCCAACTAAAAATTAACCCTTCCATGTATCTGGTAAACATGATGAGCTACGTACATAAGATAGGATTTAACCAAAGCAGTGAAAGTGAGGGGTGTGCATGGTGATATCATCTATTCTACACATTTGTTTAGTTTGACAATAATCATTTATAGAACATGATAACTTATGAATCATGTTTGTAAACCATTTTGTACCACCCCAACCAAAAATGAACCCTTCCATATCTGGTGAACTTGATGAGCAACTGGACTATACCAAACCAGTCAAAGGGAGGGGTGTGCATGGTGATGATAACTACATATCTACATGTATATAGTGTGAACATTATCATTTATAGGACATGGTAACTTGTTATTCATGTTCATAAAGCATTTTATACTGTAGCACCCAAACGGAAAATGAACCCTTCCATATCTGGTGAACTTGATAAGCTACAGCGTATGTAGAATTGGGCTGTACCAAATTAGTCAAAGGACCCTAGGGTGTGCATAGGGATAATAACTACACATCTACATAGTGTGAACATTATAATTTATAGGACATGGTAACTTGTTAGTCATGTTCGTAAACCACTTCAAACCACCCCAACTAAAAATGAACTCTTCCATATCTATTAATAAACATGATGAGTTACATAGAATTGGACTACACCAAACCACTCAAAGAGAGGGGTGTGCATGGTGCTAATACATGTAGCTACACGTCAGGACAGTTTGACAATAATTATTTGCAGGACGTTGTAACTCGTTAGTCAACGATGTTGCTCGCACTATTCTTCTCTTAACCCGTTGGCTACGGGAACCGGATGTGCCCTGTGTTAACTCTTTGGGATTTTCAGAATCTCGGAGGTAACAGGTTAAACTTCTTGTACAGTATGTATGGTTATGAGGGCAGGGTGATCCAAAATCCCTTGTGTCTCGTTGACATTATTAGAACCGAATTAGCTCGGAACGATGGGAACAAAATTTACGAGATATTTATTATGTATTGTTTTAATAACCACCTCCCATAATGGACGGCCATCTGGGGGCAATTTGTACGCTTTGCCTGGTGGACTACGTAGGCATTCTTTGCAACAGGGATGTGTTTTGAACCCCAATTTGCTTTTTAATTTATTGGTTTTCGCGAACGTTCAATTTCCACAGTCTGTTGTGCGAATGATTACCACCGGCTGTCCTATTTCTGTTTAATTATTTAGACACAAATTTTGTCATTTTGTTGATGAGATGTTGACATTGACAATGAGGCAACAAATAATACAGAGAAGATTTGTGGTTGTCGTTAAGGTGATGTAATAAACGGGTATTTGTACGTTCTGGAAATTCTACTGCTAAAAACCGTCTCAACTGTACAAAGGCAAAATATTGTATTGTAATTAGTGTTAGGGCTTTTTGTTTATGGTACTGCGATCAAGGCAGAAAATGAATTTTTATTTTAGGGGGCTACTTTCAAGCCGAGTTAGTGATTTGAGTATGTTATACATCGGACCCTATGAGGAAAATTGAGGGCTATTTTGTTGATTTGGGGGGCTAAATTGCCCTCAGCCTCAGTGTATTGCCTACGATGACTGTGATAATAATTACAGAATTTCATTTGATTTTGTCTCCATGTTGGTGTTTTGGTAGTTGGAAATTCTTTTAAGTTCAGATATTTTGCATTCATCTCAATTTTATTGTACAAGAGAAACAAAATATCTTATTTTTCCAAATTTCATTTGGTGGTGACTGGTGACATATTTGTACACTCAAACCTGTCTTAGTGACCATCTCTGTATAGCAGCCAACCTGTCTATCAGCGTGTTTCTATTGAGCATACCGTATTTATCCGGTTAAAATTTAACCGGCTAATAGCAGTGAGCGGTGCATTTCTATTGGATTGCATTTTCCGTAAAGTTTGATCGATCGTACCGGGATCGTACGATTACCGGCTAAGAGTCCGTTGACCTAGGTTGCCGCAAGGTATTGTGGGATGACCGAGGTCAAATTTATGCTCAATCAAACACACGCGCACTACAGCCAGGGGTCACTTATTCCGATCACATGGTTTTGTTGATTTCCGGTTCTTCACCGGCAAATACCGCAACATACCATACGGTATCTTATGGTATAGCTCTCCGCTGTTATCCTACAAAAAGAAGGATAATTAGCGGCTAAACTTTCTCCGCTAAAAAGACAGCTAATGGCGGAGAAGGGCTGTTTCTATTGGGCTCTTCTACTCCATTAGCCGGTTCATTCTGGAAAACAAGCTTCAATAGAAACACGCTTTATTAGTGGCCACTTAGATTATTCCCCTGAAGACAAACCTGTCTAGAGTGGCCACCTGTCTATAAAGGCCACATTTTTTGTTTCCCTTGGGTGGCCACTTTAGACAGGTTTCACTGAAAGTGCTTCTCTGCCAAAAGTCAAAGCTGGTATTAACTCGTTGCCTGCGTGAGCTGAATTTGCCACTAATCTTGGAAACAAAGGGTTAAGTGGATACTTGCAATGGGTAAGAAGAAATGGGAGGGACTACATGCATATTTGAGAAAGTCAATATTCAATGGAAACTATATCATTCCCTTTCCGTTTGTTTATGTTAATGAGATTCTTGTATTTCATATCCTTGTATCGACTTGATGTGCGTGTACACTTTTGTACTTGTAAGTCAAAGTCTAAATACACAGTCGTTGTGCGAAATTTGAAAGCAAAGTTTACATAGAGCGTGTAACCAAACCATCGAGTGTGTGCATTTCTGATATGGTGTTAGATTGTTTGCAGTTTCTTGGAGCATACACTTTGTGTGGACAGAAACTTATTCATTCGTGTTCAAAATGTATGAATGTCATCTATAATACACCGTACATTGAAAAATATGTCCATTGTATATCCTCATTGAATGCATGGGATAAGAGCTCTATGATATATGTGAATTTTTACTTTTGATCCCACGCTTGCATTCAATTTGCGATATGTATCATGCAGCCATGACTGGAAGGGACAAAAGGTGTTAACCCACTGGAGACAATTTTATTTCAATATAACACGCATTCTTCATAGACACCAGCCAAGTTGTCTTGTTCGTAGTCTCCGATGGGTTAAATTTGGAGACGTACTGACAAAAATAGGAAAATCTGGGATCTTCATTTAGCTAAAGGCATGTACAATACTCTATATTAGGTTGAACCATCAGAAACTTAACTTTGGTTTGCCTTCTAATTCTATGAAATGATGTGTGTGTGTGTGCTTGCTAATGTGAGAGAAAGAGCTACATGTAGGACAAAGCATCTGGAAATTGGAAAGTAAAACAAAGTGCTTCATTTTTTTGTTTAAAGCTGTGAAGCTTCCAGCTACTGTATATGTATATTCCCCATAGTCTCTTATCGGTAAATGTATTTAATGCAGCTTTTTCACATTTTACGCCCTAATATTATGGCACACACACACACACACAAAATATAACAAACTGCATTTTGCATATTTTCACATGTAGTGAAAAAAATAAGAATTCTTATTGAAGTTCAAAAAATGTTTTTGAAGTTGTGAAATTCACAAAAATTAAACCACCATGCGGATTACAGTACTTAAGCCATTCTAAGGAATTTTGGAAGGTTTAACGTTTTCTTTGTGATGTGTCATGTGACAATTCCCCCTATTGCTTGTAGCTCTCCAAATCTGAACGCATGTGGCGCTCTAATTTTTTTACCCTTAATTATCGGGAAGTAAACTTACGGTTTACGCAAGCGGGATACACATCGAACGCTAAAGTATTCGTGGATCGTGTCAAAATCTTTCTTACAATCTTGTGAATAATATTTTTTTGAAGTCCTTCATCCAGAATATAACAACCCTTCCATTTAGGTCATGAACAGAGCCATCGGCCATCCTCACACACCGGCGTTCACGTTTTGACTCAGCGTGTGCCTGCATTCCTCTCTCAAGGGGTAAACATTCGTGGCTTTCCTGGCGAGAGTTTCGCGTTCATTCCTTCGTTTACCAGTCGAAAGGACATTTCTTTTACTAAGAAAGTCCTTTATTCACTACACAGACATTCTTAAAAAATTGTACTTCAGGTCAATCAATGTTTGCTAGGGTATGAGGTATTAATATTACGAATTTGATGACATGTTTTGTACGTTTGACTGTATGATTTACCGGAACCGGAAGTATACATCCCAAAAGCAATCGATCAGATATCAGTATTGCGAGGTGATATCGCTTGATACCGGCTATATGCGATTGGGAGAATAGTGTGAACAATAATTAAACATTCGATAGACCAAAACTACGCCCTAGCTTTAAATATTGTCCTTTCATTGATAACTGCAGAGTTCATTCACCAGCCCAAATCCTTTCTCCAAATGTGTCAAGTTCTCCTGGTGAGAGCAGCTGTCAAATCTGTCGTCTTTGCCACCCGCACATATGGAAAGCCAATCAGAGACACCATGGAAAGCCTATCAAAACATGTATTTATTTATCAGCAAAGAGACTAGCAGCTTTTATATGCCATCAGATTAGAGTTATGAATAAATTTGCAAGCATCTGACTCAGGCAGATCCTGGCTTACACTTCAAAAAATATATTTATTTTGTGTAATAATTGCTATTATTCACAGAAACATGTAGCATCTCGACCGACAAGGAAGACAAGGAGACAATTTGATTTCACTGTAACATGCATTTTCCATAGACCCCAACCCGAGTTAACTCGTACTTTGTCTCCAATGGGTTAATTAGTATGCTTTATACCAAATATGCCCTTCTATCATATTTCATTCAAGTATCAAGTTGGAAAACATATTTTTGTATCTACTTGACATAAGATGTGACCTTTTAATGTATAGTAAGAATGTCTGCTGTGCTCAAGAATAGATTAAGTCAGTTTATATGATACACTGTACCATTCATTGTAACTTTTGAACTTGGAGATTTGTATCGATCGAGCAAATAAAACACCATTTTCCAATCAGCTAGCAAAGTGCATAAAGAGTTAAGGGTTTTAACATGAAACAAAATTGTACTTGATTAAAAAAAAAATGAGAAAACAGAAATATTGTAAACAAATGATCTTTTCTCCTCTTCTAAATTGTGAACCTCCATTCACCCCTGCCATTCTGTTTGCTTTCGCTCTATGCTCAATAAAAGAAGAAATGCTTTCCTGTACACGTACATGTCCATGTCCATATAACTTCAAAATTAGATCACAATATTATCATGTATACCAGTACATAAATCCACATAAATCACTTCCTGATATAAATGAGGATGGAATCCGAGAGAAGATTTGATACCCTAGATGGGGAAATCTTCCCATAACACCTCTGATATTTACTAGGCCCTCAACAGGGATGTTATATCTTGCATGGTATTTGTTTGAGGATTTTAATTTTTTTACTCTGTATGTCCACCCCAATTTCCACGGGATTTTGAATCCTACATGTATATCAGACCCTCTGCTTCTAAGTACTGAGTAAAATTTCAAACACTCTGCACTTTGTTTTCCAGTATCAAAATGTGATAACCCTTTTCCGGATTGTTCTCTTTTTGTGATGCCTGTAACGTGATACGGGTAATGTATTTGGCATTTAAAAAATAACCTCTTTACACATTTTGTGTATGCAGATGTTATACAGGCCCCAATGAGACATATGTACCCCCAACCCCATAAGGGTATACAGGTGTATGGTACATTGACTGAATATATCCTATTGTCCCATTTTCTTTTTGATTTTTTACAGACAAAATGTCACCAAAGATCATGGTTGGGTTAATGCCTGTATTGCCACAAAGGGCGCTTCCGGGCAAATATTTTGCCCTTCATAAAAATGTGTCATTGTGAATTCTAGCTCCATCTTCACACTGCTGTATTCAAGCAGTTTTTGATGACTGAGTAGCTCAGATGATTTTCTTTTACACTAGATTCTGTTGAAAGATTTGAGTTCACCTAGAAAATAAGCCAAGACATTCGTAATGTAAAGGGCACATAAATCTTTACCTCCTGACAAAACCTTTAACCTGAAAAAGATCAGCTTTGTAAAAGTTTGGAATGCTACACACTAAGCCTCATTACAATGCTTTTAAAATTTGAATGTTTTCTAACAAGTAGGAATCATTGACTGCCAAACTTTCACAACAAAAACTTGAACAATGAACTCTGTTCTAGAATCATGTAAAATCATGAAAAGGGACTGCTTTTATGGTACTCCTGCTTTTTTATTTTGTCGAGCCACTGAGCTGGAGCAAGACTGAGGAATCCTTAGATCCATCCATAAAGCTTAGAACAAGAATAGCTTTGCAACCATTTGCCCATTTGTCACCAAACTTGGATTGGAGATGCCTTACAGGAACCTCAATGTTATTTGTGGTGTCAAAAATCATGTATTTAGGTTATAGGTCAAATGAGATCAAATGTTAAAATTAACCTGGAAGTTTCTACTGGAGTGGTTAATTTTCTGACCATAAGCCCATGTAACCAAACTACTTGGATAGTAGTTTACAGGGACCTAAATTTTATTTGGGGGTCAAAGGTAACTTATTTTCAAAGATATCAAATGTTAAAATATACCTACAAGGATTGCATACAAATAAGGTCAGACACATCATGGCTTTCATTTTGTCTTTAATTTATTAATCAGTCTGCATGTCCTGTACATTACCAGATACATGAATTACTTGAAATTTATATGAGGAACTATTTAATACAGACAAATTTTGAAATTACTAGTGCATTTCCATACAGACTGAACTCTTTACATGCTGAATTTATTCTAAAAAGATAATGACAATTGTTCATCTCATAGTTTTTTTTGAATTGTGCTTTCCTTATTGCCATATTGAAAATGGAAATTTATACATGTAGATACATTATGTTACTTAAGCACACAAGCTATATTTTTAGTGTCTCCTGTACAAAGGTGAATGAGAAAAATGATAATTATAATATTGTTCAATTAAATTGTACAATTGTGCACAGATGCAACATTCGCGTTCAAAGGTTTAATGTTGTGATATATTTAGGGGGCTCGGTGCTGTGGGGTTTTATGGTCCATAACTTGCAGAAGAAAATCTACAGAATAGAGACACTGAGACAGACATACAAACAGACAGACAGACAGACAGAGTATAGATACAGCACTGTGACATGACATTTGATGATATAATTAAACTCGATTTATGATGTCTGACGGAAGCTCCATAAAACGAATTGCTCTCCCATTTATGGTTTGCGGTACTAAGCAGATATATGCATTTTCAAACCGTCAGGTACGTGTCGTTAACCTTTCGAAAGAAATTGCATGGTCCATTGTAGATTTGAAATTGTTCAGTTAACATGGGTTGAAGTATATCTGTACATTTCATTACAAATGATACATGTATGTTTATGATTTACAGTAGATCATATGACAGTTTTCAAGTTTGAAAATTGTTGTTGTGTTGCAATTATTTTAAACCAATGTCATTGTGCATTCACATGTTCCCCTTTTCCTTGCAATTCTTTACCATTTTTTGAAACTTTTACCTTTTTGCTGGTGAGATCACCAGATATATGGTTCTGGAATGTAAATTTGTATTTTACTTTGGGTTTTCACTTTGCAGAGTTAAATCAGTAATTTTCAAATATAAACTGGAGTACTGGAAGTTTTACAAAATTTCTATTTTTTTGTATTTCATGTGAAAGTTCCTTTAAAGCCAAAGTTTAGTTTTGGGAATTTTTTGTTTATTTGAAAGCTTTATGCCCCAAAGTCATAACCCTGCAATAATAGACTCTGAATGTCTTTAGTTTTTTTTTTTAATTAATTAATGAAAAATCTCGGGGGGGGGGGGACCCTAGGATTTTGGCTATATTTTACATTATAGCATCCAAAGGGTTAATAAGGCGGTAAGGTTATATGAACTTATACTGTACCTCATCTGAAAGAGCAAAGTCTGCTCTTTAAAGTCGTGGACTTTTTGACATCATCCCTCATCAACAAGTAACGGATCTGCATATAGATTTAAGTGTGAGTAAATTGTTAGCATGATGACTTGAACTGCCCCCCCCCAGGCAAAAGCCGGCATAACTACTTTGGTGTTTTGGGGATATTTGAGCAAGAATTGTTATTTTGTGTCAACAAGTAAAGAGCCCTCCCTGTCCACGTGTCTTTTTAACAAGCGTATTATGAAACGAAGGGACACTTCTAATTAATTTTTGTTTTGTTTTGCATGTTTAACATGATGTACTGAGTCCCCTACACTATATAACTCAATTTTGAAAAAAAATGTCAGTTATGCCCTTTTGTTATGGGGGGGGGGGCAGACTTGTATAGAGGTTTTGTTAAAAATAAAGTGTTGTGTAGTGTTCAACAGCTCTTATTGGTACTAGAGTGACATGTTCAGAATACCATCTGTTCATAGTTGGTTTCAAAACAGTTGATATTAAAATGTTGTTGTTCTGCGATATCTTCAAATCAATGAAACACAACAAAACATCATTCAGAAATTTGGGTATGGTGATACTTTAATTCAATATAAAATCAAATGGTTGCCATATGTTTAAAGTAACAACAAAACTGAGTTTCTAGGTCCAATATTTTGCTATTAAAGGTTTTTATATGGTATTTTCTTCTTTACACCAGTGTACATGTATTTACACAATGTTGATTTTTAGATGCAAAACAGATCCACTGCGTGTATAGATTTATGTAAATCTGAATCTAACATACACAGTCAAGTACTATACTAATGTTTCTGTTTATAAAATACATGTATCTAGTATCTACTGTACTAATCACCACCAAGGCACTCTATTATATATTTTCCAAATAAAATTACGCTTCAACTTCCTCGAGAACGTATACATACGGCTAATGAAAACACACTTTCGTGGGCTGACGGAAGCTTAATACCGCTAATCGTGCGACGACTGCCAAAGCCATTCATTTAGAAACACTCTTGAAAAAAAAAATGGAATCCTATTTTAGCATATTTAGACAGGAAGTCTTTGATCAAGTCCAAGTGTAAACCTCGTTCATCGTTGCTATATCTTTGCTGTTTTCTCCACCTGCTCTGTGCTTCCTTTTGTCACAATAAGACCCCAATCACACTCGTGGCCTCAGTGGATCAAGTGTGGATCTAGGTCTGCCCCTATTGAAAATGAGACTCCTGTCAAATTTAGACCTTCTTTTAAAGCACTTCCTTTTGTCGCAGTGATGCCCCTTTCACACTCGTTCATCGTCAGTATATCTTTGCCATTTTCTCCACCTGCTCTGTGCTTCCTTTTGTCACGATAAGACCCCTTTCGCACTTGTACGTGGCCTCAGTGAATCGAGTCCTGACCTGATCCACACGCTGAACAGCTCCTTTCACAATTATACATGTATATGTACCTGCTACATGCTTTCTTTTGTAGCAAATACATATTGTACACTGTACTCATTTAAAGGTTAGTGACATGATTGGGAACACTTGAAAATGCCTCAAGAACCAAATGAGTTGAAATATATACCAACTATACACCAGCTGGAGTGGAACTCCCACCTGGGAGGATTTGTCTCTAATTTGTTAAAGGAGAATCAAGCATGTACATATTAGTATTTTAATTTTATCGCGGCACGATAAAAATAGGACCCATAGAGAGCCACACAGCAGGTTTGTCTGCCACGAGGAATATTGACATTAATTAGTTATTTTAGAATGAGTCAATGTTTGACTACAAGATTTTCACAGGAGAATCCTTGCATACTTTACTTGATTCTAGAGTAGTTTCAGCCCAAGTTGAGGACGACCCCCAATCATGCCATTAAACTAAACACATTTGTGGCTTCAGTGGATGGAGACGGCAGCCTGGTCTGTCCCTTGTAGTAATTCTCTTGTGATCTGCATGATTGATGAAGGCCCTGTCATACTAATGTACAATATTCATAGCTGCCACAGCACTTCATAGACGTGTATGCTTTTGTTTCTTTGGTACATAGTCTTAGCTGGGGGTGGGCTTACCTCTACTTTTAGTGAGTTGATAGGACAACAAATTATAAAAGAGAATAAAATAAATAAACAGATGGGAAAAAAAACATAGAAAGTGAAAGTTGGTCTACATCATGTTATGTTTATATCATTGTAGCAAACCTTAACTTAACTCTGGACTTTCTGTGTATTATTTGGTGGCCCGGGGAGGGGGGGCACTGCCATAACAAGGTGAACACCATGCGCATGTGAAAAAATGCGTAAAAAGGGATGTTTTTCACGGTCAGACGATGTATGCGTGTACAGTCGCATTTCGAAAGTCCATCCGCAATACATGTAGTGTCCACTGTAATGACAGGTGTCACCCCCCCCCCCCCCCCCGCGGATTTGGTGCAGGTCTGTGTATGGCATATTACGGAGTTATCAATACATGAACAGCATGCAATGTAGTGTATGACCAAAAGTAAATTGTATGCTACTGTGACTTCAGTGATAATGAAAGAGTGGTTAACATTTTAGACTAAGGAACAGATATCTTTGGCTGGTGTTTAATGGAGCTGAGAATGCATGTTATATTGGAAATCAAATATCTCAACAGTTAACTCAACTCTTCGAAGGAAAAGGCATCATGCCATAGAGTTGTACAGTGTGAACAATGTTCTCCTCAGAGGTTGCGAAGCGATCTTAATGGTGCAAAGTCGCAATCTGCACAAATAATACACATAAATCCATAGAGTTAAATATCTGGCATTTTAAGATCATACTGTGCACATTGACTAGGATAGTACCCGCGCTCAAAGTACCGGGGCTCGGGGTGATTGCCACTGCTAATGCAAAAAGCCTCGAAAATGTAAAGAGCCCCCAAATCCATAGGCCAATGTAATTGTAGCCAAATTTAGCCAAAATGTGACCCGTGAGAAAAAATTATTTGAGCCCTGCATAATGTACGTTACCTTTAGGGTTGACAAACATTTTAGACTAGCTGTCATTACAAATTGCATAATGAGTGTTTTTTAGTGAATGAACATTATTCGTGGAAGTAATTAAGGTGACTTACTGTAGATATAACAACATTATATGAGCACAATTTGAGAGGACAAGCTATTAACTTTTACCGCGGTATTCCATGCCTGCAACTCCTGCGCGTGCAGGTATTCGATTTCACGTCAAAGTAGAACATTGTAATTCACGTTCACTGATTTTCGATACTAGCGTAATCTCCTTTGTATTGTTTACTTCCTCAGTACTGGGATATTTATGTTAGATTCTTTAAGAAACGCACGAAATCGGATAAATGCATCAC
>JZLH01S0076909.1:24923-35782 GCA_001188425.1 Eucidaris tribuloides | reverse complement strand
CACCCCCCTGGCATGATAATACTTTGTAAAAGATTGATGAATATTTTGTCACATCGACCAAGACTATAATTGATACGTAACCTGCTATTGATTGATTACGAATGGATATTGTGTAGAAATGCTGTCAAAAAGCAATAAACGGATTGTTGTCTCTCACTGACCCCTTTCTAAGTCTGTGACCCAAAATATTTCGATTTTTTAGATGAAAAAATCATTGTCATGATTTTATGACGGTCCATTTCCCTCTGATAAATAGGGCAGGCACATTTCAAGCGTTTCCAGTAATCGTGCCATTATTACCCGCTTACTGCGAATGACACGTATGGAATTCTAAAGATGGGTGAAAACAAATTTAATATCAGCATGTTGTACGTACATCATCATGGCATCCAACTCTCTCTCTCTTAAAGGTAAATGAGATGATTGGAGGGTCCTCAACTTGGGGTGAAACTATTGTAGAATCAAGTAGGGCTTAAGCTGTGCAAGGATTCCACTGTGAAAATTTAGTAGTCAAAAGTTGACTTGTTCTAAAATGACTTCAATGTGTATGCCCTGTGACAGACAAATCTGTAGTGTAGGGTTCTATGGAATGTGTCTTTATCGGGGCTCGAGAGAAACTATATGCTACTATGTTCATGCTTTTTTTTGGCTTCAGTAAACAAATTCAAGATGAATCCTTCCAGCAAGGAGATACACTCCAGCTGGTGTATCCACTGATATACCTTTCAACAGTTTGGTTCAAGAAGCATTTTCGTTTCTTCCAATCATGTCACTGCCCTTTAATTTCACTCAGATACTTCCATTAAAAATAAAAAAGCGATTCTTGGACTAGAGCGCTAAAGGGCACACCACTGTTCACGACCTGATGACAATAATTATATTCAATCTTTATTTAATTTCACGCACCTAACATGAATGTGATCCACATTATTGTATGAGTGATTTTTTCATCATAATAGTCAGGTCAAACAATTCTACTTTTGCCATCTTGGCATTCAAAAATTCCCTCAACCCCCCTAAAAAAGGCCGGCATATCCATATTTGCGCTGTAACTTGGATTTATGCAACATAAGGCTAAAAATAATGGCAATACCCATGTTGATGATACTGACATTCCAAATTTACTACCAAATAAACTGTAAATACCTTGATATGCCGCCATATTGAATTCCAAGATGCCGGCCATCCTGAATTGCAAAGTGGCGGCTATTTCCATACAATTTGTGCTATAACTTGGATTTTAGCCATCATGAAAATGTGATGGTAATACCCATGTTCATGATACTGACGATTCCAAATTGACTGTTAAAAAAATTGTACCTAGCTTGGTTTTCGCCGTTTTGAATTCTAAGATGGCCGCCATCTTGGAATTCCACATGACGACAAACCAAGGTATGTACAAATATTTGGTAGTCTTTAGTGCATATTATTTGGATATAGCACCCATTTTTTTGAATGCCAAGGTGGCAAAAGTGGAACTGTTAACGGTTATTTTTTAATTCAGCACCCCCAAATACCCCAAAACACGCAATTCACACCTTTTAACTAAACATGCCTCCAGCATTTTAATTAAGCACAATTTTCCAAATTTTGACCTGAGTATAACCATAGTCACACCGTAGCAGATTTTCTGTTTGATACTTACGACCATCATGATGTAAGGAACCCCCAAATAATTATGTTCTCAAATAAAGATGGATTTCTGATTAAAGATGCAGATCAAGTGTTCAGACAGAATGAAACAATGTTTCTTTTTAAATGAAATATCTAAATTGGGCACGTATACTAGTTCATGGTCCACCATTGTAGAGAAAACCGTCTTTGTAGGGATAATCATTATTACAGGACTTGGTTTCCTCTTCCCTTCCCTATACGATGTGCCTTAGCACTTATGCCTAATACACGAAGAGGAACCTAAATATACTGAAATAATATTTTTTATCAATTGCTTCATAATACTTCGTGTGATATTATTACTCATCGACAAAAAACCTTTAAAACACATCTCAGTTTAGTTTCGCATTCATTTGGTCAAACTGCGAAGAAATATTTCAATTTTTGTCGGAAAAGGGCGTACAAACATCACTTAAAATTAAAAAGGTATAGTTTCAAATTTGTATCACATGGCGTTCTAAATTTCATCAACCTTAGAAAACGAACCCATTCTGATACACGTGTAGAATTTTTAGTAACGACTGCACGGCTAAATTATTTGAAGATATCATGTTTCCAAACACGTTTTATTCCATTGCATGCCGCATTATCTCGCAGTTCCCTTTATATGGAATAACATTTGCGTGGTATACACATACAGGCTTCAACAGCAGTGTTGCTTTCTAGCACTGTAAAACTCAAAGAACAAACAACAAACACAAACGCGGGAGAGCACTCGCACACTCCCTGTCAAAACTCCATTCATTTATACGTTGTGGTGTTCTACACACGCGCAATAACTACAATATTTGATGCCTGCATGCAGTCTCTGAGGTTTTATCACAGAGTTGAAAATAGGTTAAATTTAAACTTATCTCTAACTGTCAGGAATGTGTAATCTGAATGCACTGAATTAAGACCACACTCAGTGGTAATCCCACTATCCTATGCTGTGCACGTATCTATTTCAGGACAAGCAGTTGCTCTGTTACAAATTCTATTTTCATATCGTCGGCTACTGCTTTTTATCTATAATCTCTCCTCCATTAGTCGCACTGTGTGTGTGTGTGTATGTGTGTGTGTGTGTGTGTGTGTGTGTGTGTGTGTGTGTGTGTGTGTGTGTGTGTGTGTGTGTGTGTGTGTGTGTGTGAGTGTGTGTGTGTGTGTGACCCTGTGTATGTGTGTTTACTGATTTTTCAAACACTATTTTTTTCTTTAAATCGATTTGTATGTGTTAATAATCAATTAAAATATCCCCATCATAATTAAAAAAATGAGTTGATTTGATAGACTAATTTTTTTCATAGGTATCAATAAAACGAAAAAAAAATCATAATGTACCATTTTTATCACATAAATAATCATTCAACGGATTTCTTATGTATTTCTTTCGTTTTATTTGTCTTAAAAAAATAAGAGTATATATCAGTTGATTAAAATCCGCTAACCCTACTTTCTAAACATATTGACTCGAGCTGTTTGAGTAAAATCCAGATAACTTAATATCAGTGAATAGTCAGAGCAAATAGGATGGTGGCCTTCAATGAAGGGAAAACGATTTAAAAAAACCCGAATAATGATTATTCAGTTTTTCTTGTCCATTTTTTTAAAGTTAAACTTTTATATCTGACCTACGTCATAGTTGAAATGGACGAATGAACATCATGCAACACAAAATCTTTTGACAGTTATGCTGTCACGAGCAAAACACGTCTAGAGATTAATATCGGTGCATGAATTAATTATACTGTCAGCAGTCCATGGGGGAACTGGAATGGTCACCGCCTAATTCATTTTCACTTTTTAAAAGCACCTATGTGATTGTGTTGAACTGCAATTGTTTTTTTTTTCAGGGCTTCAATTTGGACCTTATCAGAGACAGTATGGACGACTATGTAGTTCAGATTTTTGAAAACTGGAAACACTGTTAAAGCCACAGGCTAACATTGTGGAGCTTCAATTTAAAAAAAATAAATCGTCAAACTTTGATATCTGAGCTACATAGTTGTGTTCAAATGGACAAATAAATACCCTAGAATACAACAGTTTGGAAAGTTATGCTGCCACTGGCAAGATATGCATGATACAACAATTTGCACTCTGTTGGAGGATAAAATAGCCTAGATCTGCACACAGTAAGTCTATGAGAGGAAATGGGCAGGTGAATCCGGTCAATTTGAAAGCTTGTACATTTTCACCATTTTAAAGCACTAAATCATCATTTTGACATATATTTCTTTCAGGGCTTCATTTTTAGACCTTATCAAAAACACGTAGAACATAGAGGATTATGTACATAGCTCACAGTTTTTCTAAACTGTGGTCATTGTTAGCCTGTGGCTTTAAGTGATGCCTTTAATTGTAGTGCTCTGTTAAACGTCTGATCATCTTGGATTTTTTAGTAGACATCATGAACGATCGGATCTCGGTGAATACGACCCAATCAATACGGAAATCGAGGTATTTTCTTCCGGAATTCTAGATCCAGTCGCGACTATCTCTCTTTCCCGTCATGTTCCGATACTAAGCACATATCTTTGATGGATTATGTTCGCAAGCGACGAACGATGGACGGGCGCATGGAGGATTGGCGAAAATCAAGGGAATATTGCAATTTATTAGACAAGCTCCGGTGCAGTTGTCTTTGTATTGGTAACTTGAGAAAAGAAAATAACACGGGAATGCATGCATGATTAACATATAGGTCTTCGTCAGATCGGAAGCAGAAAAGGAACACAGTTTTTTCCTTCGGTTCCGAAATTATTTCCCCTACTATTAGGAATATAGGTATGCGCAAAATACAGCAATATTGGGTCAATAATCTGAAACGACAGGGGGCGGGGTATTGTAAAGTTCATGCGTAATTTGTGTACAACTCGGTAGTTTTTATTTTTTTACCAAGTTTGAATGTATATCAACTTCTTTCAGCTCAATTCAATAGTGATGTCAATCCTGAAATATAAATTTTCCGCAATTAAGTGAAATTGATTTTGTGTCAGTATCACTCTTGTGCAGATTGTGAAAAATATCATGTAATAGTTCTATTAGGTTAATAGGTTAACAGAGGGATTCAAACGACATGAAGCTATATTATGTGTGTAACCTCGTCCACATAAACCGTGACACTTTTTCTGTATTTTTCACATAATTATGGCGGAGGTTTATCTGCCAGGTTTATCTGCTGCTGAAGACACCAGACGTGCTGCCGACCAGAGGCGTCGATCCTGTTGGAATGAAAATAGTGGGGGGGGGGGGAACATATTTGATTCCCCCCAATAATTTTGACAACTTGAAAAAAGCATAATATGTAATTCAAATATATGTTTTGGACATTATGTCACTTTTGCCCCCCCCCCTAATCCGAAACATGGATCAACGCCCCTGCTGCCGACCGCAAGAAATGAGATTTTGCTGTTCTCATTAGGACCACACAAAACCGGATACACGCCAATGTGACATGAGGAGGAGAAGGAGGTGGTGATTTGTCTGCATTTTGATAAATACGACAATATTTATATTAATTTCATGAATAAAGAAGTCAAGAGATTTTTTAAATAGTGTGTTTCTCGGAATTATCAGGTTTTGATGCAAGAGATCCGGAGTTGAAATGTTCCTTCAGGAAAGTAGTTTGCATGGTGTGGATAAGCAATTAAGCTAAGGATTTTTACTGTTCACCATGTGATATTTCTTTCCTGAGAAATAGAGTCGTCGACTTTCCGCATAGGTCGACTATTCTTATCAGGAGTGAGCCATTGTTGAGACACAAATTGTCGCAGGCGACAATTTGTGCCGTCAGGTTTTGCACAAATCGGCACAAATTGCGACAATTTGTGCCGCAACAGCCATCAAACCGGAGTTGCTGGATACACACCACTACGGGGAACAAAATAGACAGGGAAGTGAACTAAGCAATCAATGTGTGCTGAGTGTCTCGATGACTCTTTTGTGATGGTACACTGAAAGAAAATATTAGCCGTACGATCGACCATAAAGTCTACGAACTTTGATTTTATGGAGTACTTGCAAAGATGCATGGATATACTTACATATTGATGTTAAAATACACCGTAAATGTTAGTCAATGCTTACCAAGGGGGTATAACAAAAGAAGGGAAATTACCAAGCTTTTTAACATGTCTTCCATATCCTTGTTAGTTGACAATAAACGTGGGCGTATTGATAAATATTTGTTTGATTTTTCTGGTCTCTGTATTTGATCGACTCAAATATTTTACTTGTAGCTTTATACCAAGATAGAAGATCAAGTACAGGATGGGGTATAATATATCGTAATCTGTATCGTCGAAAAGTATAACTGTCTTCGTGGAATTAGGAAAACCAAAATACTAGATATTTATTTATTTTGTGTTGAATGAAAGAGATTATTCAAAAAGGTGAAATGTGATGCCATTTTTTAAAATCACTTTGTGTTATTGTTAATCATTTATTCTAAACCACAATATTTAAGAGAAATTACAAGATTGGAGGAAGTCCTCGAGTTGGGACACAGTGTTTTCAAAATGATGTATAAATGAATGATCAAGATTTTGCATGTGAAAATTTCACAATCAAAACTTTCCGCTTTGTTATAAAATGATTATCAGAACATATTACGATGGTCGAATTTGTTGTGTACTATACTTCAACTCATTTGGTTCTAGAGACAAATTTTACTCCTCTACTCCTCCCAATCATGTTACAACCCTTTATAGTTGTTTCGGGTTTCTGTTGTGAAAATTTCACGCTCAAACAATTCTTCTTCATTATTATCAGAAACTGCTGTCAGTGACGGTCATAATATTTGCTATTTTTCTGTGGGTTCAATTTCTGCTTAGGTCACACTTAATTTCAATACTGGTAAATTAATGTGTAGTTTCTCTTCAAGTGAACAAATTAAATGTTCATAATTACAGCCTGGATATACAATCTAGTTATTGTGTGCATAAGATTTAGTTACGACTCATGTGGTTCTTTGAGGTATCCAATCATGTAACTGTCCTTTAATAAATACGTGAAATTACAATAAAATATAAAATCCAACATGTATGTAGAAAGCTCTTGTTTATATCTGCTTTGTTGCCTATGCATCATGTTTGTTGTTTTGTTGTTTCTATTCTTTTCAAGAGCTAATGTGCAGAATAAGTATTTAAAAAATCTATACAGCCATCCACCTATTTCATGTAATCATGTCATTTTTGTGAGTTATAAAGAACAATCGATAGCACAAAGATGCATCTCATTCCTACGGATTTGGAAATTTGTATAGCTTCCAGATATGGATGTGGTTTATTCCGCAACCAACGGGTTAAATAAACGACGAAAAAAAAACCTTTCAAATCCATTTTATTGCCATACATAACGAAAAGGGAGTGTTATTATCATTCCTGCTTATACATGATTTACTTAGATCGAAATCAAGGACATAGATGTAACTCAACCCTCTGTATACACTCGTAATATTTCTACAATGCCTAGTTCACTGGCGGCATCATTATCAGCCATACATTGTTCTTCACTGATAGGTACCTGGAAATCACTTGGCGTATTTAGATGCGATTACCTTGACATGAATCCCGCCCTACAAACATTCACTTTGGGGGCGTCCGAAAGTTCTAAGCATATTGACTCGAGCTGTTTGAGTAAACGCCGGATAACTTAATATAAGTGAATAGTCTCTAGAACAAATAGGAAGATGGCCTTCAATGAGGGTAAAAACCATGGCAGCCAGCGGGGTAACAGAGAATGTAAGTAATCATTTGACATGGAGCTGCCCTGTGACAAGACACACTGAATCCATGCCGCGTGAACATTAGTTGTTAGGCGTGTTACCTTTACCTCTGTATGTCTCGAGACTCGACCATGCCAAGGAAAATGCGTAGTCGTATCGTGCAGCACATTGCCTTTCAAATCGATAGCCCCTAGAGGTGATTGCATGTTCGATCGATACTGGGAGGTGATTCCGAGTTTAATTTCTCTTTAATCGCTCCAGATCGATACAAAGTGTGCAGCATAGACAAAGCCACAAGCGAGATGAGCAGAGTCAGTGAAGTGATGCTAACACTGACTAAGGAACCGTTATTAAATGTGCAACGGCAAGGTTACCGTTAAATCCCAATCTGACACTAGCGTGGTGATTTTCGAGACGTTAGAGAAATGATATTCGTTATTCAGATAATCATATAAAATCACGGGTATAATTTGAAATTAGTTTTATATATTTATTCCCTTCTTCACTACAGAATCTATTCAACATGACAATGACTTTTAAAATTCGCTATTATAATTGCATCTAAAGTTTCTTTGTAACAACCCATAAAGCTCCTTAGTATCTCAGCGTTATTTCTTTCACAAACAAATATACATAAATGTCAGCAAATATCGCCTGAACCTATATTGTGTTTATCTGTATTTCCCTTTTATATTTACACAACTCGTTGAGGGGAGGAAACACCTACTTTTTTTTAACAAACAAGAGTTTAAAAAAATCTGTCTGCCATTCATTTTAATGTAGCAATCACTCTTTAGTTCTGCTGTTAACACAATCAACAAAGTTAGGGCTCCGGGCTCACTACTAGGAGAAAATGTTACAAATGGCGGGGTTCTCAATAACAGGGGTACTAGACAGTTCAGAGACCTGTAGGCATTGGCATATGCAGTGTTGGGGAGGTGCCAGCATACACTCCAAAAGTAAAATTAATCTTTTTGGCAGCATGGGTCTTCAAGATTCTTCACAAACATCATAACATGGTGTACCGTTTATCAACGATTGCAGGCAATGACTAATATGTTTTTGTTATTTAGAAGTCTGGTTACAGTCTCTTTACCCTCGCCCAAGTTTACCGATTCTTGGATGTGCAGTTTTCCCCCTAACCAACTAATGTTCAGTATGAAAACGTAAACAATGTTGCCACATAATGATATTGTCATCATTCTAGACGTTTCTTGTCAACACAGCCGTTTGATTTCTTTAGTAACAAGGGTGATTTTTTTTTTAACATCGTTTCGACAATGTTCATTTTGAGGAACGATTCTGCTAAAAACAATACTTTGCATCACCATCTTTTAAAAGATTACAATCATTCGCAGAAAATAATTGTATTAATGCCACTTAACACTATTTAACATTGTCGGCCTTTAACTGAAAAATGTCATCTGAACTGAAAACATCTCAGAATACAAAACTTTTACAAGTTATGCTGCCACTGGTAAAGTATATACGGCTGTAGTATGGGGAAATGGCATGGCAAACTGGGTAGACACTGATTTTCCATTCCTTTAAAGCACTAAATCATCGTTCTTGAACCACGTTTTTGTCAGGGCCTCATGTGTAGACCTTATAAGAGACACGTAAAGAATGAATGGTTACGAAAACTGTTATAACTGTTAAATTCTGCCTTTACGCCGGCAAAAGAAAAGGGACGCCTTCCAAAATAAATATGGATGCCCGAAACATCTCCCGATCGTAATGTGTTTATTTGATTTCGTAAAGTCTATTCTTTTACATATGCTTCTGCCATTCCAGAGGCAATCTCCCTGGTTTCTCCATTTTGACTTCGGTACTACCATCTCTTGTTTTCTGACACTTGTAGAAGATGGACTTGTGAAGTCTTATTTAACAGTTTTATTCAACAGCAGCAGTAGCAACAACAACAAAGATTAAAAAATATTTCCCTCAAAATTACAATACTTTGCAGGAATGCATTGTCAAACGATCTATTGGCTAACCAGCTAAAATGAAACGTACATCATATTGATATTATAATAAATACAGACGTATATCACTCTAATCATTTTAGAAATTAATCACAAAAATCTCCTGTGTGTTTTAATTGAATACCCTTGACAACTGTTATCCCATTGTTCCTTTTCTGCACGTCATGCAAACAAGAAAATCTGTTCCACTCACGTTTGTATCCTGAAGCACTGACGTAATCACGATTTCGAAGAAAAAATTATTCCTTTAAATTCTTTTGGAAAGAATGACTCGACAAAAACGTGATTTGACAAAACACGAAGAAAAAAAGTGTGTTAACACCTTGATATTGTTCACGAGCACGTTTCTAAAGTTGGACCTTTTATTTAGGTTGTGCCCACTTGTCTGTTCTTCGTGAAGTATGATGTGAAGGTTAAGGCTTTGTTATTTACATTAAAAAGGGGAAGGAAACAAAAACACAGGCACACACAGACATAAACACACACACAGACACACAGACTGACACACACGCACACATATACACACACGTACCTGTACAGTGTGTAATTAGAGTTATGAGTTTTTGTCGGTGTTTCCATATGTCTGTGTGTCTGTGTGTGATTATATGCTCGTATGCCAATCTGTTTTGAGGAGTTTACACCCACAAAATGTGATGACATGGGTCATTTGAGGAGCTCCTCGAAAGAATTGTCAAGTAGTGTAAAATTTGAGGAGGATTCCTGGGTAAAATCTTTGGTATAAGAATATCTTTGGTGTGATAATACATTTGACAGTAGTACTAATTTCAATAATATATTCTTTTGAGAAGCTCCTCAAATCACCTGTGTCTCTTCATCTTGTGAAAGTGTGTAGATAAAAACTCCACAGAACACATACGAGAGCACACACATGCATACACACACACACACACACACACACACACACACACACACACACACACACACACACACACACACACACACACACACACACACACACACACACACACACAAACACACACACACGCACACACATACACACACACATACACACACATGTACTTGTACAGTGTGTAATTAGAGTTATGTGTGTATGTCAGTGTGTTCATAATTGTGCCTCTATGTGTGTTTGTGTGCTCGTTTGCCAATTCATTTGAGGAGATGCAAGTTTACACCCACAAAAAGTGTTGATATGGGTCATTTGAGGAGCTCTTCAAAAGAATTGTTAAGTAGTGCGAAATTTGAGGACGAGTCTTCGGGTAAAATTTTTGGTATAAGAATATTTTTGGTAAGAGAATACATTTGACAGTAATACTAATTTCAATAATATATTCTTTTAAGAAGTTCCTTAAATCTTCATTCTGTTCAAGTGTGTAGATAAAAACTCCGCAGAACACATACGAGAGCACACACATGCACGCACACACACACACACACACACACACACACACACACACACACACACACACACACACACACACACACACACACACACACACACACACACACACACA
>JZLH01S0076909.1:5626-20469 GCA_001188425.1 Eucidaris tribuloides | reverse complement strand
CCCCCCCCCCGTTTACTCACCGATTTTCAGAATGCGTGTTCACTGAAAAATTCGTACTTGATTCAGAATGTCCGCTGCATTAATCTGATAGTACCATATGTATTTTAATGTTTTAGTGGTAAATCACGTTTAATTAGGTGTTGCTCTCAAAGTATTTCTCAAAACTCGAACAAACACACACACACACACACACACACACACACACACACACACACACACACACACACACACACACACACACACACAAACACACATCTTTCAGGCATTGTTTATATTGGAATCGTAAAGCATCATTATTGATCTTACTGATACATTTTTACCTCAGTTCATTTTGATTTTGTCTAAACAGCAGGCTTAGTTCTGCTTGAGACAAAATCGCATTTGTGCCATTTGTTGTATTCATTACATTGTCGAAAACAATGTTAATTAAAACACAAATCAACAAATCTAATAAGTAGAATAATAATTCAAGACCTCACAGTATTGCATTTGAATTTTGAAATGAATTTGATATTAAACTGCAATGAATATCATACAATGCATACATACACATATATTGAAATACAACATATTCACACAAAAAATTACAGAAAGTATACGTATAGAAAAAACAACGTTTGATACTATGAGAGCTAAAAAGCATGATAATGCTAATCGAGGTAAGTCCCATAAAACATATTATTTGAAAAATTAACATAATATTATAACTATATACAACAGATGATTATATTGGTTTGACATTAATCATGACATTTATAATCTTCAAGAAGTTTTAGTTATAATTTCTTCGGAAAGTGTTTCTTGAACTACTATTTCTAATATAATTCTCCACCAAATTCCAATTTAAAGGACCTTAATGTGAG
The DNA here is from genome assembly GCA_001188425.1 of Eucidaris tribuloides. NCBI lineage: Eukaryota > Metazoa > Echinodermata > Echinoidea > Cidaroida > Cidaridae > Eucidaris > Eucidaris tribuloides. Next base: position 19,606 of record JZLH01S0076909.1, on the reverse strand, counting down.
ATAAATTGTTTTCCTACATTTGTTTTTACAAACCAGAATCCTAGATCTTTATCAATCTTTTGTCTGGTTTCATAACTATGACCAATATAAGAACAATATAATGACAGATCATCTGGTGTGTGACCATGAATTAGGTCATACGTGAAACGTACAAATCATGAAGGGATTGATAGAAGTCAGGTATTTTACATTCATTAAATAATGGCATTGAATGTTCCATATGATTCTTAAATGTTATGGAACGTACAGCTCGATTTTGTATAAGTAATATTTGATTTAAATACGTAGTACAGGTACCACCCCATACTTCAATGCCGTAAGTAATATGTGGTAGAACAAATGCATCGTATATCATCATCAAAACTTGCCTTATTATAAACTGGCATAATTTATATAGGATGCCAACATCCTTTCTATTTATTATTTTTTACAGATTTGATCAATATATTTCCCTGTTAAATTCTCGTCAATGTTTATTCCAATAAAGTTTGTGCAAGTCACTTTTTGCAGGATATTTCCTCTTTATACATGTATCCAAATCTCCTTGCACAATAATACAAAATCTCCTATTTTGAATTTCACATGTGTCGTCTTATCATGATTGATACTAGTAAGTTTATTCGCATCACATCACTGAATCACGTGGATCAGATTGTCATTACTTTCTGTTAAATTAATATCGTGCAATCCCGAATCAAAAGTATGGAACAAGTTTGAGTCGTCTGCAAAAAGTCTAAAGTGGAAATATGACAAAGATTTAGGTTAATCATTAATATACCTTCCCTACTCAAAAGTATTGCAACATACACTATAACGAATGCATTTTGAGTTGATGGGGTCTTTCTATGATGCTTTCATAATGCAGTTTATTATTGGAAAATAACAAATCATTTAAAAGGAAATCGTTGAATATCCTTTTCCTTTCTTCTCCAAGGCAAAAGAGATTATCCAATGCAGGCTCACCCACGGCAGAGGGGCTGGAGCATAAAATTTAACATTTTCTCGCCTCCCTATTAAGGTGGGGTGTTAATTCACATTAGCATAGAAACTCGATTTCATATTTACCGTGAAGCTATATCAATGGTTTGGAAAGACCTCCAACAAACAACAAATGCCAATATGTTACTCTGACGCGGTTTCAGAAGGAAGAAACCACCCCGTGAAGAAGAAAACGCCTCCTATCTGTCATAAGAGAGTGGTAAGGAGGAAACTCCCCATATTTTAGACAAGATCCCTTCTAGTTATAATTTCTTATTCTTTCTCAGTTCCAAAGGCGGTTTATTATTGTATGCATCTTAAAATTTACTGTCATGAGACATTTCAGTACATTGGATATAATGATGTGGAGAAAAGGCCATCATCTTTAATTAGTAGCCTTATCCTCCTTACCACTGTCTTATGAAGATATAAGGTCACTTTCTTCTTCGAGGGGTGTGGTCTTCTTTCTGAGACCGCTTCAGAGGAACATATTGGTATTTTTTGTTTGTCGGATAGCTTTCCAAACCATAAAAACTGTTTCACGGGAAATATGAAACCGAATTACGATGCTAGTGTGAATTAATACCCCACCCATATAGGGAGGCCCCAAAATGTTAAATGTTATGTTCCAGCCCTTCTGTCGTATGTGCACCTGCATTTGATAATCTCTCCGCCTTGGAGAAGAAAGGAGAAAGTATATTCTTTGATTTTGTTTACAAATAATTGGTTATTTTCAATAATACACTTCATAGAAAGACCCATTCAACTCATAAGGCATGCGTTATAGTGTATGTTGCAATACTTTTCAGTAGGGAGGGTAGATAAGAAAAAGTGGGGGACCTAGAACTGAACCCTGAGGAACAACACATACAATTTCCGTTTTCTTTTTTTGACTTTGATCCGTCATAAAGTACGTATTGCTTCCAATTCGAGAGATAACAGTGATTGTTAAACCATTTGTGAGGAATACCAGCTACCCCATAATGATGCAGCTTGTGTAAAAGAATATCGCGATTGCTCGTTTCAAATGCTTGTACAAAATCTAAAAATACACGAAGTGTTATTTGTTTATTATCAACACATTTAGAAATTTGATCCATTAAATGACCAATGAATGTTTAGTGCTGTTTCCTCGTCTGAATCCACATTGATGTTCAAACAAGACATTATTGTTTTCTAAAAACTTTATTAATCGAAAATTTATCAATTTTTCAAATATTTTACTGACAATTGAGAAAACTGAAATGGGCCAGTTATTATTAGGCTTATCTTACTCTCCTTTTTTAAACAAAGGGATGACTTTAGCTTTTTTAAGATCATCTGGAAATATGCCAGTTGATAATGACATATTAGATATAAATCAATGGTTCACACACATATGAATTTCTTAACAAAAGAAAACGATCCTCTTTTGAGCAGAGAAATCCGAGGTACCGCACAGGTCATGCGTCACTGCTCTCTCACACGTCCTGTGTATACGAGGAAGCGACGGACTGCTGTCATTGTTTGTCATTCACACTCGAACGCATAATAATAAAGGCTGCGTGCAGCTGGGACTGACAGAAAATGTACGTTTGTGTTTGATTTTTGCCAATTCCGCGGGCCTTCTCCTACCCAATAAAATTTGATTTTTACATTTTTAGAATCCTTAGACTTTCCGCTACAAATACTTATTGTCAATATATTTACCAATGACGCACTTTCGTTTTATGGGGCGGTAAAGTCAGAAAAGATAGGAAAAACAGGGATCTTCCACGAGATTTTTGACCAAAAAGGAAGTTTTTAGACTCAATTCCGCGGATGATAACATTGCCTTTGGTCACATATTATTGCATCTAACCTATAAAGAGAACATTTGATTATCTAACTCTCGGTGTCACATAGTATATACAGCTTGTAGGATTTGCTTACAATGAGCGAAAATTATGTGGCCGCAAACGACGGTTTTAGTTCCAGTTTACCATAAGATCGCTTAGAAATTGATATGCATATTCTGCACCTTCTTGGAGAAGGTTCACAGGTACTTCATCATATTTAATCGCTTCATTTCTATCTAAACTAATTATCAAATCCAGAATATTCACATGTTGTAATTGGTAACCCCAATAATGAATTTGCATTAGAGTCATTCAAGTAATGGTCGAATTTCACAGGCGTAGGAATAAATTTATTCGCCAGATTTTGTCCAACGTGAGCAAAAAACTCAGCTGAAAAATCAAAGAAACCTGTGAATGAAGGTTTGGCAAATATCCACCAAAGAACAACAGAGTTATGAATTTTTAAAGTTTTAATTTTATCACGTCACATGGCCGCAGCTCTTCCATTTGTCATGTAATAAATAAATTCCATAAAGTGTCATTTTCTCAGAAAATTGAAGAATGATTTTACCTGTGTATTCAATATATACTAAAAAACGTTACATGCTTCTATGAAACAAGGTCAATTATCATGAACCATTTAAACAGGGCATTTAATGGAATTTTTATTACATGGCATATGTTATGCTGCTCGCATGTGACGTCGCAAAATTCCATAATTTCATAAGAAGAAGAGGAAGAAAAGAAGAATTAAATTGTTATGCGACTTGTTTGAAATTGAATGTATTTTTTTTGCTGGAAACTTAATATTTTTGTATGTACAACAGAAAGATGGTACATTATATGCCTTCATTATATATTTTTTTTCGTGTAAATCTCCCTCATATTTTTTCTGATGCCAAAGATTTTATAACCAGGACATTTATGAATTGACAAATAGTGCGAGAAAAAGGCACAAAGGGAGTATATTCCGCCTTTAAGACAAAATCGAAGTTTTCACAGTGAGAAACGCGTTGCTATCACGGGGTGTGGTGTGAATTCTGCATTATGAATACAATAGACCACAGAGTGGTAAATAATGGCAGTCCACGGTATGTAAACTCACTTGCGTGTGTACTTCTTTCTTCTCGAAAGAAATGTAAATAACCTGTAATCCATATTCACTTCGTGCATTGTATATTTTTCACTTTCTTCAGTCAGATAGTGGTATTAAACAGAGGTAAAGGTCAAAGGTCAATACAAAGAAGTCATTCGAATTTGTCGATTCATCAAGCAATATCGTTGGGCAATATTAATGTCACACCTCTATCGAATTTGTATTTTGGTTACGTCATTGGTCTCTGCAAACAAATAACTGAATACCGATCATGATTATTTGTTGTAGTAGTAAATAGTAATTGTGATAATACCAGCTGTAGGAGTTTTGCTACTAAAATAACTACTGTTAATACAGTTGTTGTTTCCATTTCTCATTTTCGATCTTCTCTTCTTTTTTTGTTGTCAAAGCGGCAGATCGCCAAGAGGGCAGTTTTCTATAGAGGGCGCCATAACTGAAAACAAAAACATTGCGGTGTGACTGCGATCTTTGTTTGTTCCATAACCGCTCGAGCCACAGAACGCAAACTAATTTTGATAATACTATATTCATGAGTGTCATTACGACTTAACTACTACTATTGCTACCAACTACTACGACTACTACTACTACGACTACTACGACTACTACGACTACTACTACTACTTCTACTTCTACTACTACTTCTATAACTACTAATACTTTTACTACTACTTCTACTACTATACTTCTACTGCTACTACTACGACTACTATATTAATACCACTACTACTACTACGACTACTACGACTACTACGACTACTACTACTACGACTACTACTACTACTACTACTACTACTACTACTACTACTACTACTACTACTACTACTACTACTACGACTACTATTACTACTACTACTACTACTACTACTATATTGCTACTATACCTCAATAGTGCATGTACTACCTTACCACGAATAAATAATAATAGTGATGAAACTACTACTACTACTCCTGCACTACTACTACTACTACTACTACTACTACTACTACTACTACTACTACTACTACTACTACTACTACTACTACTACTACTACCATTACTACTACTACCACTACTACTACTACTACTACTACTACACTGCCACAACTACTGCCACAAGTACTAATACCACCTACCACAATACAAACCACCACCACCACCACCACTATACTTATCTGCTCCTGCTACATTATTCGCCTAGGTCACATTTGGTCTACGATGACCTTACGGAGCCCGTAAACTCATCGTATCTTCCATTTCGTACGATCTCCCTACGTTGACAAGCTTTAACTGTACGATTTCGCACGATTTCATGGGCTCCCCACGGGAATTGTAGCCTCTGCGATTTTTGCTTGTTGTGAAATTTGACAATTTTAAAAAAAGCGTAAGCCCATAGCCCGTAGACTTATAGTTCATGACATTGTACGATCGACGCAGGGATATTGCACCGAGGCTGTGCGCTGATTGTACAATCATCGTACGATATCGGAAAAAGCCTGGGGTCACAGTCGACTGCGTACACCGTACGATAACTTTATCTACGAATTATCGTACGATTTTGGGGGCATCGCAGATGGCGACGGGCTACGACGTATGTACGAGCATCGTACAGTTTCTTGTACGGGCCTTTTGAGTTCGGGCCGGTGCTGAGGCTGTACGAAGATCGTACAGCTGTCGTACAGAGATCGCGCGATAGCCCTGTGGTCTCCTTGGCCTCTTCACAGATCGTACAGAGATTGTACGATATTGTACAGAAATCGTACAATATCGTGCGGGGGTTCACAGAGAATGTGTATAGCCATTGTGTAATTTTTAGCTTTCGAGCTAGTACCCACTACAATAGCCGGTATCTTACAATGACACGATCAGCGCAAAGCCTCGGTGCGATGTCCTGCGGGCGTACGATGCCATCTACGATAAGTCTACGGGCTAAGGGCTTACGATTTTAAAAATTTGTCAAACCTTCACGCTAAACAAAATCGTAGAGGCTACGATGCCCCTAGGGAGTCCATGAAATCGCACGAAAATCGTACAGTCAAAGCTTGTCACCGTACGGAGATCGCAAGATATAGAAGATACGACGAGTTTACGGGCCCCGTAAAGTCATCGTAGGCCAAATGTGACCAAGGCTATTTTGGGAGGGGTAAAAAAATAGGAGGTTGCAACCTCATGGGGTCATCGTACGATCTCTGTATAATATTGCAAGATATTTGTGAAGAAGCTGAGGAGACGGCAGGGTAACTGCACTGATATCGCACGATCTCTGTACGATAGCTGTACGATATCCGTACAGCCTCTGCACCTGCTTGAATTCAAGGGCCCGTACAAGAAATCACACGATGCTCGTAGATAATGTGAACGCAAACCTCGTAGACCGTAACCATCTGCGATGCCCCCAGAATCGTACGATACATCGTAGCTAAAGTTATCACATGGTGTTCGCAGTCAAATGTGACTGAGGCCTAAGTCATCATTTCGGATGACAGGGGTAGTTCCGGGTAGTTTTTACATATGGATATGTGACCACAACACTGGGTTTTCACCCTTCTCTTTTCGATGAAGTGTGTGGGTTCTTATACGTGCTGAGGTGTTTCTGTCTCAACATGGGACCTCCGGCTTTCCGTCCTATCCGAGGGACGGGGTAATGGGGATAAAGTGCTTTACCCGAGGACACAGCCGCCATGGCCCGGTGTGGATTCGAGCCACTGACCTCTAGGTCAAGAAACCGAAGTCTTATCCACTGAGCCATGACGCCTCCCCACATTACAACTACATCTACTTTACTACTACTGTTACTTCTAGTACTAGTAATGTGACTGTGTCGTTGACATTTCCGTTCTCTGTAAATAAATTATTCGGCGTAGTATTACAGAGGGCGCTATAATATCAGGGAGCCCAGAGAGTTTGGGTTGAGTCCACTGCTGTGTGTTAGCTGGCTAATTTCTTCTCCTTTATGGTTGTTTGCTTAGGGTGAAGGGGGAATAGGGGTGTTTCAAAGTCCTACACACAATTTTGAGCTCCGTTCGTAATGCAAATTTAAGCAACATTTTAATAAAAGTCACCAAAGGCCCTTTTTTTAAAATTTCCGTACCGATTTTGATTTTGTTTGTATTATCTGATAGGGCTTGGTTGGGTTTTGAAAGTTTAAGCAAATTTATTTATGATTCTTTTTTATTCTTCGTCAGTTCTTGACCACCAAAACTTACAAAAGCAGTAGCAAACACTGCCGTAAGACAGATGTCAAATTTTACATAATGAAAACTATAGTTGAATTAATTGTTACGAACCTTGACGGAAAATGTTGTGTTTTTAAGAAGACCATTTAGGCATTATGAAGCGCATCCCAAACACGTCTACTTGCGGTGGGAACGTATATATTAGGCATCGCATAATTCACTGATTCACCCGTTTTCTTCTTTTCTGTCTATTTCCTAATATAAAGATAATGACCACGACGCCATGACGGCGCGAATGGAAATGAGCCTCACTTGAACTTAAAGAAAAAACCGTGAGTTGTGAAAAAAGAAAAAGAAAAAGGAAATCAGCGTCACAAAAGGAATATATTACTTATTGAAACAAAGTAAGGATTACATAGGCTAACCAAGGGGTGTTTTGGGTATTTAACACCCACCTTTGCCAAAACAGGGGTGTCTAACACCCCCTTGAAACACCACCCTTTTTATGAAAACATGCCTCCTTTTTTCCTGAAAACACCCCCTTCAGAAGAGATGAATGGGTTGTATTTCGCTAAAAGGAAACGGGTACCCATCGGAACGGAAGACCCCCTTTTTTGCTTGTAGCATCGATTTCCACTTTAGAACACACCCTTTGAAAAATCATGGGTACACCCTTAAAAAGTTAAACGTCATGTATACACTTACACACTTGAATTTGAAAGCATGCTTATCAAAATACATTTTTCACCATTATTTTTGTAGTGGGTTGAAGATTGTTTACAAATCAAGGTCCATACAATTACTTTGTTTAAATACTGAACGCCCTCCTTTTCACCTTACCTGTCAGCAATTAGTTGATAATACAGCGTATTGCTCAAGTTTAGTTTAAACAAACAAAACCCTTTGATATCATTTACCACATTGGTCTCTCTATGACTCTTTCAAAACAAAACGAAATAAAAAAAAGATACTAATTGTGAAATGAAACCCAAGTCTATACATTGTGCCATTATTTTGAATGTGATTTCAAGGAGCTTCAAGCTCCTTGGTAAATTGAGAGGGGAAAACATTAACATGTGTGACTGTTGCGGTGTGTGTGTGTGTGTGTGTGTGTGTGTGTGTGTGTGTGTGTGTGTGTGTGTGTGTGTGTGTGTGTGTGTGTGTCTGTGTGTGTGTGTGTGTGTGTTATATGTGTGTTTATAATGTGCGTTTTTGCACACGGTCGTGTCCTCAAGTGCACAGCCACTTAACTGGCTCAAAGTCAAACAGGGCATTGTCTCAATAGAATACTCTTCATGACCATTAGTGTGTAGCGAGAAATTTGATTTAGACAGGGCATCTCTTTTGCATGTCTAAAAATTAACATTGTGTAAATACAATGGCATTAAGAAGAAAATGCCATCTGGGAACCTTTAGCAAAATATAGGAGCTAGAAACTCAGTTTTAGTGGAATTGTAGTGACTGTTAGACTCTGATTTGAACTTTTTTCTCGCTAGAGAAAAAAATTCTACCATAGGACTTACACTAAACGGCTATTGTTTTTCTGTCGCATTTGTCAAATTCTAGGTAATAACTGACCCCCAGATTTCACAGACATGCCCTTCATCAATAGCCTAAAGGCACGGGTTTTCTTCTCCTGGTCTGCGGGGATGTTTACAAATGAGATCCACTGCCTTTAAAAGAAAAATCCAGTTACAGTGAGTCTGCGCATCATGTTTTATTTGGGCTGTTCATTTCGATTTTAAAAGTTGGGTTTAGTTGAACTGATGTTTAATTATTGGTGTAGCTTAAACTAAAGATTGCAGCTTTACAAAAGCTCATTACGTTGAGTTGGTCTGCACAATAATCTTTGCCTAACTTTTACAAAGAAACCGATAAATGATACCTTCAAACATTGCCCACAAATGGGTGTAAACATTATTGGAGCAAATGTGCATGTAAATTCCTGACTTACCACAAAAAAGTGTTCTTCGGGTCTCGTTTGGGTGTAAAGGTGCACCCATAAAGTCACTGCAAGTGTAACTGTTGAATGAGGTTTGAAATAAAATCGTTTTAACTTAGTGTGTTTCACATGTACATGCTATCTCGACCTTATCGAAAAACAGCTAGGCATATTTTGACAACTACCCACTGGACCAATATTCCTCGAGAAATTAACCATAGGGATACTATTTCCCACACCTACCCGAACAAATTCCACCCGGACAACTAGGAAAGTACCCCCCCCCCCCGAAAAAACTGCCCCTGTAAGTGTCCTAGGTGGTAGTTCTCGGGGAGGGGGTCCTAGGGAGGTAATCATCATAGGCTGGTTGTCTAATGGGTACTTTTCCAGGGGATATTTCAGGAGGCAATTCAGTTGTTCGAGGAATTAAGGGTGTCCAGAGGGTAGTTGTTCGAGAATCGGAACTGTCACCCTTAAAGCTCCTGTGGCTGGATATCAAGCAGAGATCTCATTTATCGATATAAACGTACCCATACTTCAGTGGTTTATTTATATTTTGAGGGGCATCCTTCGTGTATAACATTTCTGAGGTATTGACTCTCTGTAGGCCTAATTTAAGAGAGAGGCTTACATGGAACATTGTGTGTGTGTTCGTTTCCGACCCCTTAAAGACTTCTCTCATTTGTTTCCGAACCCCCAAATGATATAGCTCATTACACCACTAACGGTAGCGTATTACAGAATGGAAAAAAAAATAATCAGTCCAGAATTGAATTGATTAGCAAGCTAACTGCATTTCAGTTTGCCTTTCTGTTGTTCAGTACAATTTTCTATTTCATTTTGAAACACCAAGAATGGACAGCAGAATTATTGCGTCGTTAAAAGAACACAAAAATGGAAGAACGTATATTTTATTGAGTGAATTAAACAAAGTTATTTACCCACGGGCGTGTCGTGTCATAAAACTGGCCAAATTACTTCATTTACTACAACTACTATTTCGTTCTCTGCTGGGCCAAACAGAAAATCAACTACCGTTATCAATCACTATGTTTGGTGAGATGACCGACCTTTGACTGGATATAGACACACGCGGTACTCGGTGCTGTCTCATGATTTTAATCGCCAAGCAAACATCAATAGATCCCAAGTGAGTGGCCCAATCGGTGAACCTACTTTGAAAAGTTGGACGTATCATTTTGGATTCCGCCGCTCTATTCCAATTATGTGTTGCAATCAATCTGGAAATTGTTAATATGACGCGGCTTCGATCACTTGTGTTTCTCATTGCTGGTATAACAAGTTGTCTCGCAGGTAAGGTAGTTATGATTAACAGAAACTACGATAACTAAATGCCCCATGTGTTTAAATCAAGTCGTTATCTGTTTGTTTGTTGTTGTTGTTTTAGTTTCAGATGAGGCATTGGAACAACAATGAATGTCCAAATGAATGTTAGTCAATAGACAAGCCAGAACAAGGAATGTCTTAGGAATGTACAAATCACATTTAGGAAATTAAATTCCTTAATGTACAAGTTATATTAAGGAGTGTACAAGTTACATAAAGGAATGTACAAGTTACATTTAGGAATGTACAAGTTACATTAATTAATGTACAAGTTATATTTAGGCATGTACAGGCTATATTTAGGAATGTACAAGTTATATTTAGGAATGTACAGGCTATATTTAGGAATGTACAAGTTATTTTAGGAATGTACGAGTTACATTTAGGAATTAATGAATATACAAGTTATATTTAGGGATGTACGGGCTACATTAAGGAATGTACAAGTTGAATGTACAAATTAAGTTAAGGACATGTGCAAGTTGCATTAAAGAATATGCAAGTTACATTTAGGAAATGCACAAGTTATATTTTAGAATGTGCAAGTTACATTTAGGAATTTGAAAGTTACATGAAGGAATGTATAAGTTATATTAAGGAATGTACAAGTTACATTTAGGAATTTATAAGCTAAACTAAGGATTGTACAAGTTACATTAAGCATTGGTTAAATTATATTTAGCAAGTAAGTAAATATGCAAAAATTGTATGATTAATTAAAGAAATGTACAAGCTACATAAGATGTACAATTTACAATGAGGAATGTACAAGTTACTGTGGTTTAAGCATTTTAATTTCACGAAGAAAAATGATTTATACACTCAATTAACACTTACATAGTTACATGTATGTAGTTTGACAAATGCAAACTTTTGTGTCTGTCCAGTCGCAATGTGTGTACACATAACAAGTGAGGACAAAATACAGAACTACCATTTTGTCAGGAAACTCAGAGATATCAATGTATGACAAAAGTTGACTAAAATTTGCGGACGACACCTCTGTTATCATAGGAAATGGGAAAATAAAGATAACCTCTGGAATGTGGACGGCTGCAAACTAAACAAGACTATTGATAATGGGATTACGTCAGAAACTCAGGATCCTGTTTGCATCATTTGCTGGTTTCAACAGTACATGTATACATGTAGCATTTATATTATGTTCTTGAAATGTGATGGTACTCTTTTCTCAAAAAGAGCAGCGGATGATTCGCAAATATCCAACATGATATTAAATGTAAATGACATTCATATGATTGGGAGAAGTAAAAAAATGCCATTAGAACCAAATAAGTTGAAATATATACTGAATACCAATGTATACAACAGCTGGAGCGTATCTTCTGGCTGAAATGATGTGTTTTCATTTTGTTTTTACTTGTGGAGAATCAAGCGTTCATTAATCAGTAATGAATTAATCTGGTGCCGCGCCTGAGAAAAATTGATCCCATCAAAGCTACATGACAAATTCGCCCAATTTAAAAGGTACTTAATATTTGACCATACGATTTAGACAGTAGAAACATTGATTTAATAGTGTTTGACTCTAGGATAGTTGTATCCCAAAGGTAAGAACTTCTTCCAATCCTGATATTTCACTTTAAGTAGAAGCTTTCAGTTTTGTTTCTATCAATTTTTTTTTACAACAAGTATAATTCAAACGGTACATTTATGTATTCAATCTAATGTAAAAGAAAACCATAAAAGCAAGAACAAATTGAAAAAAGGAAAAAAGGAAAAATACATTATTACATGGGAAGTTATAGAAATAGATAATGTACATATGCATTTAACCCCCAAAACTTCAAAATGGGCAGGCAATGTTCGTGAAGGGAAGCAGCAATGAGGGTTAAGCCCCCCCCCCCCAGTCCGGCAAACAAATATAAATAAATAAATAAAACAAAATGAAAGTACAGTTAATTCAACAGGTCAATAGGACTGGAATCTATACACCATACCTTATACTCTGAAGATGACACCACGAATGGATTTCAGTCAAAAATAGCATTTAGGTATCCTTTGCCGTTACTAAAAGACCCAATAAAATTTCATACGCACCTAAAATTTGCCAACAAACGTTTCCTCGAACTTGCAAAGTAGGTGGAACTGTACTGGGAATGCGTTTGTAAGTATTTTTGTGTGTGTAATATTAATGGTGACCTGAGACGGCAAACCTGCAATGGCCGTTCAAAGCGGGCAAATTTGGAAGATATTTTATTAATATTGTTCGGGCATTAAGGAAATAAAAATTTGTAGAAAAATATATTCACATATTATAGTTCACGTATTCATTACAAACGAAATAAACTAGATTGTTAGGCCCAATGCCAATGAAAATCTGTGAAAAATGTCTACGTCAGCTCCTCCTCCTCCTCCTCCTATTACTACTGCTTACCTTTATGCATGTACCTACATGTATACTGACGCCTACTCCTGATATATTAATATTCAATGCTAATCCAATCCTCTGTTAATGATTATTTATATGTTATTACCTTCAGACGAGATATTTTGATATTGTTGAATATGTTTAATATTTATTCTTATGACTATTTTCTTATATTTCAGCTTGTCCCGATCAGTACACAGAAGCCCCTAATGGACAATGTTACATCTTCTACACGTATGAATACGGTACAACATGGGCATCTGCCAGGAGTGTATGTGCTTCAACGGCAGACTCAGACCTGGCAATTATTAACAACGAGGAAGAATATGAGTGGCTGGTGAATCAAACAGCAGGGAATGCTCCAAATTCTTCTTGGTGGATAGGTAATGTCAGAAGGACTTTTACTCTACTACTTTGACAAATTGAATGTCGTTAATTATGTACAAAATCTATGGCAGCAGCGCCGCTTTCCTTTCCTCGGTGTAAATGCCTTCTCATTCTCAAACGACTACTTGGAAATAACAAGGTGAACACCACCCGTAAAGCAGTTTTTCTCCTCATGGTATACTCTACAAGGGGGGCAATGTCCATGGTGGTTGTCAAGATGCTAATTGTCAAGGGTAGGAACTTTGTCAAGTGGTAATTGTCCGGGGTAGGGTAGTTGTCAAGGTGGTAACTGTCCAGGGCAGGGTAGTTGTCAAGGTGGTAATTGTCCGGGGTAGGGTGAATGTCCAGGTGGTAATTGTCTGGGTAGGGTAGTAGTCAAGGTGGTAAATGTCCGGGGTAGGGTAGTTGTCAAGGTGGTAACTGTCCAGGGCAGGGTAGTTGTCAAGGTGGTAATTGTCCGGGGTAGGGTGAATGTCCAGGTGGTAATTGTCTGGGTAGGGTAGTAGTCAAGGTAGGTATAATGTCTGGTTAGGTAGTTGTCACGGTGGTAATTGTCCGGGTAGGGTAATGTCAGTGATTTCTGGAGGAGGTCAGGTAATTGTCCGGGGTAGGGTAGTTGTCAACGGTGGTAACTGTCCAGGGCAGGTAGTTGTCAAGTGGTTTAATTGTCCGGGGTAGGGTGAATGTCCAAGGTGGTAATTGTCTGGTAGGGTAGTAGTCAACGGTGGTAAATGTCTGGTTAGCCGGTAGTTGTCAGGTGGTAATTGTCCGGGGTTAAGGTAGTCGGTCAAGGTGGTAAATGTCTTGGTTAGGGTCGTTGTCAAGGTGTAATTGTCGCGGGGTA
>JZLH01S0076898.1:47617-60006 GCA_001188425.1 Eucidaris tribuloides | reverse complement strand
AAGTATAGCATGAAGGTGCAATTCCAAGCAGACTTGCTCAAGGGTGGAGTTTTCCTCCATTCCAAATTTATACAGTCATAATTTTGATTTACTGTAAGAGCATAGGGTCTATTATTAGGTGATTAGATGTAGCTGGGTGGTGATGTGTTAAAGAATGTCCAGTATACATGCTAGTTATTTTTTTTTCAAGTGCACTTTTGAGTTATTTAATTGATGTTAAAACAGACAAAATAAAACTGATAATCATTTTACTCTTTTTTTTTTTTACACTTCATCAGCAATGCAGATGCATTCTACTACAGTAACACATCACCTTCTCAACCTCAACGACTGAAACCAGGTGAGAATTTTATCCATTCTCCATTAGTTCATGTGTCAATATATGACATGCAGATAGTACACTTGCCAGCAAACATGAAGTGTATTCTGTAATAGGATATTGCATGTAAGAAGGTGTAAAAAATTAATAATATCAAAATGGGCTTCAAGAGGAGGGGTGTTGTTCTGATTATTATATCAATTTTTTATCAGCATTTCGTTCAGAACCCTGACAAATTTGGATAAAAACTGTAATTCGTAATTTGAAATGAAATGAAATAGAAAGATTAAATTGGAATTAGAACTGGTATGGGTTTCATTGATACAGAAAACAACTATAGCTGAAAAGTATTGAGTTTACAAAATGGAATGGAATATCCCTAAATCAATGTAATATTTCAAAAGTGGTTGCCAAAATTTGGACTAAATTGGTGCAGAAATGCCTCAAATCACACTACAGAGCATCCAGAAAGCAACATTTTTCCTGTTCCATCAAAGTCTTTGTAGTTGCATTAGTAACAGTCAAGGTTATTCCTTCCTCCACTATTGAGAATGGTTGATTCCCATATTAACAAAACAAGAAGTAAATGTCATTATCCTCACTATATCTGCATATGCTGATTATTTGTTTTCCAGGAGTGTATGGCGTATCTAACTCGACGCTTGACAAACCATGGCCTAAAGCCGCGTACATGAAGGACAGTGTGTCAGACGTACTCCAGAATGCTGATAGTCAGGATAGGGAAGCATTGACAGAAAAACTACTTCAGATTTTACAACGAGATGTATTGTAAGTATCTGGACTGGATGTAAAATAGGAGTTAATGTAAATATGGAATAGTATCATTAAGTGATTTTCAGGTATTCACCTGCTGTGTGGGTGTTTCTTTTTTTTTGGGGGGGGGGGTTATGCTGAAAAATTTTGATGTCTATATAAATTATTTGTTTTGCCAGTACAATATTGTATTGTAAGATTATTATGACTTCTAATCTTCTACAGGTAGAAGGTACTTTTATTTCCTCCATGTGTAGCTTTTACATCAAGTTATTAATTCTGTATTGCAGAAAAAAAAATGTTCTGAAATATAATGAAAGAACATGAGGCCCATATTATTCTGATTTTGAATGTGTATTTATGTATATATATATATATATTTATTTTTTTTTTTTGTAGGGAATTAAACCTTCACATCTCTTTTGTTTTCTTTCATATTTTGGAACTTCAAATTTTATGGGGCTTAGAAAACAGGCTTCAATGAGACTTGATATTGTGTGGTAAAATGACCTTGAATTGGCCCCTTCCCCCCGCCACCCCTACCTCCCCATCCAAATGCATTATATCCTCTGACATCTCTAACCATTTATCCATTTTCGTAAACTGAATATTTGGAATTGTTGGTACAATGTTATTAATTACAATTTCTCTTTTTGTTGTCGTCATGATTGTTTAGGTTGAATGGTGAACAATTCACGTACAAACCTGGAATGACAATACCAGATATGAGAGCTTCACTACCACAGTTAGTACATGTCAAGTCACCAGTCTATGGGACAAGGTATGTGAGCCACTGCTGTACTTATGGCAATACAGTTCGGCCTCGATTATACGGCCATCGATTATACGGAGATCTCTGTTATCCGGACAATGGGCTTATCAGTCATTACGTGTAATTGATACACCTTTTTCAGAAGTGTACACAGAAACATGCTGGTTATCAGGAACAGTAAATAAAGTGTCAGATGTGGGAGGTCTGTTGCAATTTGTGCATGGTCTTTGGGTTGTTTATACAACAACTTATGGCATGTGTACCTCCCCCCTATACTGTGTTTGTACATTATCTCTCTTATCCGGCCATATCACTTATCCAGATGGCTGCTGGTCCCAACGTAGCCGGTTAATCGAGTTCGAACTGTAGTAATGTTGTAGTCATAAATAAAATTTATTTTAGTACATTCTACTTGACTTTGAATCATAATCTAACAGTGAAAAGGTGTTATTTGATTGTGGACTCAAAAACAATTGACAAACAGACCATACTGTTCAAAGGACCAAAGCACGAATGAGTGCACATCACTTGTGGAAGGTAGTAAGTTTACACTTACATTCACCTGTGACTTTATTATTTTGAATTTATTTATCTGTTGTGATTGACTAGACAATGTATATACCGGCACCATGTTACATTACGTATTGGGGTGTGCTTTATTTGCTGATTGGCACAAATCTCTAACAATATTTACAATGAATGGTATTTTATAATTCATCTAACTTCATTGTTTAGTACAATACACATCCAGGAACTCATACATCAAAGGGCAATGTTTTTGTGTGAAATTAAAGAATGTGATTATGAACTTAATATTTGTATAATACCATGGCAAAGTCAGATTTGGTATAAAGCACATAAAGAGTGAAAAGTCATCTTTTACCTAGTATTCTGATGATTCAAGCCTTTTTTCTATCTGGAGTAACCATATGATGTTTATTTTTATCCCCAGAACCAGCACTGTCATATTGATAGATGCCCAGGGAGAAGTGTTCTTCACCGAGAAGTCTTTACAAGAACCCATCGACATGTCTCATCCGCAGTGGGAAACAAAACAACACAAGTTCACTATCACCAGTAATCTATGATGAACAACGCCAGCTAGTGTCAGACTGCAATTAAGAGAGGAACAACTCGTTATTCCAAACATTGAGGAAATGTGTGATCTGTGACAATCTACTTCTGTCAGAAATTTGAGTGACGTCATGTGGCATCACTTTCATATGATTTGGACAGTTTTAAATTAAGTGTCTACGTAAGAAAAGCTGTTTTGTGTTAACAGTCACAGTTTCATTTTTGGTCAGTGGAGTCACACACAATGATTGGCATCTTCTATGCAGTAAAGTGTCACAGAAGAATTAGGCTAATACATTTTTCACAAACCAGTAAACTGACCACTTTTTTTAATAGGTAAGGGTGGTTAGAGGATGTTATAACCTTGTAAGAAATGAAGTCAAATCATTATTTTGGAATATTTCTAGGCAAACCAAACAAAAAAAAGCCTGTGTATGCATGTTTTTAAGATGTAAATTATCCTGTCACAATAAAGCGAAATATAAATGTTGCCATAGCCATGGATGAATATATTGATATGTGACTTATTCTGTCTTCATGTGACGCCGCACATGCAATGTTTTACTCTTTGTAAATGATCAACTCTGCATTCCACTTACTTGTACAAATTACAAATCTTAGTTAATATAAGTGGTAAAGTTATCATTTTTAAAATCTGACAGTTGAAACAAAATCAAGGCAATGAGCTGGCAAGTAATGTCTTGTCAGGATGAAATATTGTAATTTTTATTTTCAAATGAGAAAAAGGTGCATGTGAAGAAAAAAATAATTTTGTTTGTAACAGTTTGTCATATATATATACACCGTAATATACTGTTAATGAAATGTAAAGTGTATATGTATATGCGAATAATTCATGGTCTTGTATATTTTACGTCATAATTTATTTTGTGAATGTTCTTACGACAATAAACTGAAATGGCTTTACATTGAATTAGTAGTGTTATGCTAAAGTCATGTGTGAAATCGTGTACAGTTAAAGTCCAAGTATAGTTATGGTAAAAGGTAACAAATGAAATTCTTTGCAATAATGTTTTTAGATACACCTATTTGATCTATTAATACCCTGAAAATTGATCGCTCTGAAAGCTTCCCATTTGTGAGTAATTACTAAAAGTGTAAACTCTCGGGGGGAGGGGGGGGGACCCCGAGATTTCACATAGGTAATGTACATACCACTAGATGCTCTCCTTTAATTTAAACATCATAGTTTGTCACTATGTACAATTTCAGTACGTATGACGTTCTTTTCTGATGTCTGGGGTGACAATTGAATACTTCGTGACAGACTGACCAAAAATTTGTCTGATTGACCGAAACTATACTTGGGCTTTAAACCTGTCTAGTGGCTGCCCTATTGCAGCGTGTCCCAATAAAGCTGTCCCTCACAAAGAGCAGAATATTTACCAAAATCAAATACTGTTTACTATTTTGTGTCAAAATATAGTTTTGTACATCATATCAAAATGTCCTCAGTCTCGCTCAATTGGTTTTAAATACATACACTCATTAGTTGTTACTAGTTCTATCAGTGCAGTACTACTAAATACAGTGCAGTGTATTGTATCACATGTATTCCTTATTATCAAACTTGGAATGGGCAAACTAGCGCCACTGTTATTGTTAATAATAATAATAATAATGGTGATAAATATAAGTTCAAGCTTATATAGTACATTGTATTTAATCTCTATGCGCTTTACAAAATACCAAAAAAAAATTAAACTATACTTTACAAATACAGTGTGTATCAAAAAAGAGTAGACACTTACAAAAAAATTTACTACTCAAAAATTTCATGATCTTGAGATTATTTTTTTATATGAATATTTTACTTTGGATCTAAGCTATCTGATGACATTGTTGGTATTGAAGGTATTTCACGCATGAGTGAACACAACCCACTTTTGTCCAATCAGCCAAAAATGCATTTGCACACAGAATTGTGTTCTCATAGTCAATGAACGGTGCTGCAGAAGCTCTCAAATGATGTGCACAAGTATTGAATTCTCAGCATGCTCAGAGAAGAGATAATATTAATTCTGTGACAAGAAAGACAAAAATGTAGGTATGATTCAGAAACATCCCACTAAAAAAGAAGAAAATACAATGGGGGGGGGGGGCAATTCACAGTTCATCTTGCAAGCATGACATTTTCTTCCTTTTTAGTTGGGTGTATCTGGATCAATGCTTCATTTTTGTCTTTCTTTTTACAGAATTGATATTAGCTCTTCTCTAAACATGCTGAGGATTCAATACTTGTGCACATCAGTTGAAATCTTCTGCAGCATCGATCTGCAAGGCATTAAACATTGACTATTAGAACAAAATTCTGTGCGCAAATGAATTTTTGGCCAATTGGGCAAAAGTGGGCTGTGCTCACTCATGCGTGAAATACTTTCAATACCAACAGTGTCATCAGATAGCTTAGGTCCAAGGTAAAATATTCATATTAAAAATATTCTCAAAATCATGAAATTTTTATTTTTATTTTGTACTAAGTGTCTACTTTTTTTGATACACACTGTATAACAAAAAATTAAACTACAATACAAAGTTACGATACATATTACATCTACAAAATATTCAACTACGATACACAAATTTATACAATTGTGCATAGTGAAAGGGCATGTTTAAGTAAAGAAACGAAATTATGAGCTGAAGATTCCTTACGAATGTATGTTGGTAGTCTGTTCCACAATGTGGGGGCAAGGACAGCGAAGGATCTTCTGTAGTAGTTGGTGGTATATCCGGGATATTAATGAGTGCGTGTATTTACAACCACTAAAGCAAGAAAATTTCACGGGACCTACAAACTTTGATGGGCTTTCCATATCTGGACTCTAGATAGAATAGTACTTGATGTTCGAAGTGATTCTGTGGTTAGTGAGAGGGATATTTTATTGGGACACGCTGTGTATAATTACAGAATCCAACCTTCCTGTAGTGGCCACTGAAATGATTCCGTGGAGAGAAATTATGCGTTTAAAAAACCTGCCAATAAAGGCCTTTTTCGTTTCCCTTGGATGGTCACTATAGACAGGTTTCACTGTAGAGTGTGATCAGTTAATGTCACGGATGGACACTTTAAAAAGTGATCATTATTGAAGGCATAAGGAAAAAAGGTGATAAGACATGAAGGGCTGCTATATGGTTTCTTGTGGAGGCTATCACTAAATGTACTGAATATTTCTTAACTTTCCTTAGGTCTTCAATAATGGTAATTTTTTGAAACGTCCGTCCGTGACATTAACTGATCACGCTCTGTATTTTAATTCTAACGTCTGCATATGGACACGGGAGAGCACTCATAAAGAGCACCCAGTTAAGATTCAAAACGTATGCAATTATCTACAAATAACACACCGACCGGGGTGTGAGGGGCAGAAGTCTAAGACCACCCAAACAATTTGTATAAATGTCCAAGTATAGTTATGGTCGATCAGACTACTTTTTTTGTCAATCTTTAAAAAAGATTTCTATTGTCACCACAGATATCAGAAATCAACATCATACCTACTGAAATTTGTTTATAACGACAAATTGTAATGTTTAAATTATCGGATAGCTGACAGCGGTATGTGTATTACCTATGGGAAATGTTGGGTCCCCCTCCCCCCACCCTCGACATTTCAAATTTTGAGTAGTTTCTAAAAAAAAATGGAAGAGTTTGAAAACGAGCAATTTTTAGGACACTGACAGACAGATCATGTACGTCCGTCTAAAAAAATAATAGCAATAAAATAAATAAATATTTTTCCCAATTCACCAAAACTATTGACCAAACAACCTAACTTGGCCACAATTTGTCCATGACAGCTAGTTCATGGTGAGAAATAAAAATGCGTGCTAAAATTTCGTTTGTAGTCAATCATGACAACGTCACCCTATGCGCTCTAATATTACATGCTAAAAAGTTTGTGCACGTGGCAAGACCAAAATTAGGCCTAGTAACACAAAATTCTACAAATTGAATGAAATAAATTTGGACCGTAAACAAGATCAGATTAAAAGCTTTTATTGTCCATTCATTTTATATATTGTAAATTTTTGTACAAAGTTACCTGTATCAGCATAAATATAAAAACAAGTGCAAAAGAATAACAGAATGTATAATGTAGCTGCAGTGATAGTACAAATAATACAAACTACAGTGTGTCTCAAAAAAAAATTGTGCAAGTGAAAACCGCCCTCTTTGGCAATTAGAAAATACTCTTGTGGCATCAACGTCAAGAGCTTAGTCTTAGCTTTCAAATAACATTAGTTTTATTTAGTTTGCTTGTTTTAATCTTGTGATATGTTTATTTAAATGAGAAAGGGTAAAATCACAATTGTGCCACTTTTACCGCAGTCCCTTGTAAAAGTGACAAAATTGTGATTCTACCCATTTGTTGTTTACAAGATATCTCAAGATTAAAACAAGTAAACTGAACAAAACATATGGCATTTAAAAGCCGAGTCTTTGCCCTTGACGTTGGTGTAAGTATCATGTCACAAGAGTATTTTCTAGTTGCCAAAGAGGGCGCTTTTCACTTGTGACAAGTGAAAAGCGCCCTCTTTGACAGTTAGAATATACTGTTGTGACTCATGTTCACATCAACATCTTAGCTTTGAAATGCTGTTTGTTCTGTTCAAATTGCTTGTTTTGATCTCGAGATATCTTGTAAACAAAAGGTTGGAATCACATTTGTGTCACTTAAAGGCAAGGTTCACCCTGACATCAAGTCGGTTTTAATCAAAGCAGAACAATGAGAGAAACATATTGATGAAAGTTTGGCGAAAATCCACCAAAGAATAACAGAGTAATGAGGTTTGAAAGTTTTAAATTTGTGACGTCACATGCGAGCAACTCCCCTTATGTCATGTAATATAAATTCCATAAATTGCCATTTCTTAATTATTCATGATAATTGAATGGATTTTTTTTGCGTAGAAGTATGTGTGAAATTATGTTTCTTATAATATGTTGAATGCACAGGGTAAATTATTTTCACAATTTCATGAGAAAAGGGGACTTTTTATGGAATTTATATCACATGACATATGGAGCTGCTCGCATGTGACTCACAAATTTAAAACTTTGAAACCTCATAACTCTGTTATTCTGTTGGTGGATTTTGCGCAAACTTTCATCAATATGCTTCTCTCATGTTTCTGCGTTTTAATAAAACCAAATTGAAGTACAGGGTGAAAACCTTGCCTTAAGGCCTCCGCACACTACACGACTTTTGTCGTACGACTGCACCGACTTGGATCCGAAATAAAAAACAAAGCTTATATTATCGTACACGCTCATCGTGTACGAAATAAAGCTTTGTTTTTTATTTCGGATCCAAGTCGGTGCAGTCGTACGACAAAAGTCGCATAGTGTCGTGGCCTTTAACGGCGAAGAGGCCCGATGCTATCATTGGACTGTAGTAAAAGTGGCACATTTGTGAATTTCTTTTCGTTGTTAACTGAATATATCTCAGGATTAAGACAAGCAAACTGAACAGAACAAATTACATTTGAAAGCTAAGACTATGCCCTTGATGGTGATGTAAGCATCACGTCACAAAAATGTCATTCTCATTCCCAAAGAGGGCGCTTTTGACTTGTACAATATTTTTGAGACACCCTTATGACATGAATACGACATGTTGGTCTTCCTTGGGACTCGTTAAGCAAAAACAACTGAAAAGAAACACAAATACAAATTTCACGTGATGGATATATTTATAAAAAAAAATTTTATGGGAGGGGGGGGGGGGAGAGCACTACATGTAGTGAAACAATTACATGCTTTTGGCGCTGTAAACCTTCAAAGCAACTACAGTGTGTATTAAAAAAAAAGTAGACGCTTAGAAAAACATTATTACACAAAAATTTCTTGATCTATAGAGATTATTTTTTATATGAATGTGTTACCTAAGCTATCTGATGACACTCTTAGTATTGAAAGTATTCCACGCCACTTTTGTGCAATCGGCCAAAAATGCATTTTCGCACAGAATTGTAGTTAATGTCTAATGACTCATAGACCGGTGCTTGCAGAAGCTCTCAACTGATGTGCATAAGTATTTAATCCTCAGTATTCAGAGCAGAGCCAATATCAATTCTGTGACAAAAAAAAGACACAAATAAAGCAATGATTCACATACACCACCCCCCCCCTAAAAAAAGAAGAAAATGTTATGTTTGCAAGATGAACTGTCACCAAAAAATGATATTTTCATCTTTTTTACGGGAGGGGCTGGGTTGTATCTGAATTTTGACCGATTGCACAAAAGTGGGTTGTGCTCACTCATGCGTGAAATACTTTCAATACCAACAGTGTCACCAGGTAGCTTAGGTCCAAGGTAAAACATTCATATCAAAAAATAATCTCAAGATCACGATTTTTTTTAATTTCTTTTACTAAGTGTCTACTTTATTGATACACACTATATTGTTTAGCACAAGAGAAATCATCATCATCATCATCATCATAATAATAATAATAATAATAATAATAATAATAATAATAATAATAATAATAATAATAGACAATAATAATAGATATTTTATAATGCGTCGAAATTTACCTAAGTGCTCATGGCTCATAAAAGGAAAATATAATATACTTGAAAGAAAAAAGTGAGTAATATGTATTTTTAATGAGGTAAATTTTCAAAGCAGATTTAAATTGAGTTAAAAAGTTGTTTTTATTTCTTCCGGTATTTTATTTCACCCTGTTCACAGATTCAGATGAAAAAAGATCTTACACCCCATAATCTCTTGCCACCCTATTGAGTGTAAAGAAATCTGTTCAACGAAGAGGCTGGTTAGGTTGATGAAGTGTAAACTATTTAATTAAATATGCTGGAGCAATTCCATGACTACAACCATAAAAAGAAGAATGAGACAAAGCTCTCGTCGGGAAGGTAAAAAAAAAATCCTCGGGAGTTTTCACGGCTGGCAACCAGAACTTATCCCTTCACAGCCCAAAAATAAACGTCGGGGGGGGGGGGGGGCAAATTTTGAAAACAGTCAAAATCCCGTAACTTTTACTACTTGAAAAAAATGAGGGTGGGGCGGCCCCGGGGGGGGGGCACTTAGTATAATTGTGTGATACGTATGTGCCGCGGTTGAGACCCCCGTTTTCAGTCCAAATTTCCGTTCCAGAGCATCTCAGTTTCAGAAGTCACAGAAAAAATTGATTTTTCCAGTTCCAGAGACCCCCAAATTTGCCGTTCCGCTTCTGATTTTGAGGTTTTCTGAAGCCTTAGCTCCAGTTCCAGAGACCCCCATTTTTCGCTCAAGCCCGTTCCAGGGCCCCCGATTTTCGATTTCGGTACGGCACATAGGTATCACTTTGTAAGTCGAGTGCCCCGCGGCCGCCCCTCCACCCCCTGTCCCTGTGGCGCCGTCCCTGATTTTTTCCGAGAGGTCTGTTTGCAAATTGCAAATGATTTATCGTTTACAAATTTTGAACACCTTATTTTGATGTACCTTACTTTAGTTGTATCAAATTTGGAGCAAAAATAGTTTACTGTGGATATCAAGAACACAACATGGGCACGACTCGAGAGCTCATCGATAACAAAATGGAGACTACACGTGAAGCCTAATTACCATGCGTTAGGGGAGAGGATTATTATTCAATACCAAGATGTTTATGGTTTTTCAGGTGTAATGTAAACCATTTGATACTATATTGTTGATAGTGCATCACACATTTTAAGCTTATCAATATCAAGGATAACTGAGTAAGTGCTTTTCACACTGTCAGCAATCTTTGCGATTTTGAATGCAAACTTCTCGCAAAACTTCTCTCAATTTCATGTAACTGTGGAATTTTCGCAATTTTCCGGTCAAATTGGGATATATGAGAACGATTTGAAAATATGACCTAGCGTTTCTACGATGATGGGGAAAATCTCCCGAACATCGTGCGTGTGTGTGTGTGTGTGTGTGTGTGTGTGGGGGTGTGTGTGTGTGTGGTGGTGGTGGTGGTGTGTGTGTAGTGTGTGTGTGTGTGTGTGTGTGTGTGTGGTGGTGGTGTGGTGTGTGTGTGTGTGGTGGTGGTGGTGTGTGTGTGTGTGTGTGTGTGTGTGTGTGTGTGTGTGTGTGTGTGTGTGTGTGTGTGTGTGTGTGTGTGTGTGTGTGTGTGTGTGTGTGTGTGTGTGTGTGTGTGTGTGTGTGTGTGTGTGTGTGTGTGTGTGTGTGTGTGTGTGTGTGTGTGTGTGTGTGTGTGTGTGTGTGTGTGTGTGTGTGTGTGTGTGTGTATGTGTGTGTGTGTGTGTGTGTGTTCGTGTGATTACAAGGCATGGTAATTTTAAGCAACCGCCGTTGTAATTGATTTTTGTAGTTCGAATTTATTAACCAACTTTTCAAAAAAGTTTTGTACTCATTTCAGTATACACGGGGGATCGAAGCTGTTCTAGCTCCTTGCCTTCATAATTATTATGGTAACGACTCAAAGGTATTCGTCTTCTATACGGAGTAAGCTATATCAGTGTTCAGACGCTTTATTTGCAGTTATGTAGTTTCTAAATCCTTTCTTAATACCTGCTGACGTACAACATTCTCATCTTTGTCAATGTACACTGAACGTAGTTCTTGATCCATATAGAAGGTCACCGGAATGCATTCATATTTCGTTGGTGTTTCGATATATGGCCAGTCGTATAATGATTTTCTCGTGATGCGACCAACGTGAATACATTACGAGAGAGTTATATCAATCATTATTGTGGATCCGGATACCCGACCTACGCATGTAGATCGATGGTGTAGACTTACCTGGAGTTTATGTGGTTTTGACGTAAAGTTCGAAATGTGTTTAACTGCTTTTTATATCAATCCATACTCGACGAACACCGATTATAGTTTCATTCTTGCTTTTAATCGTGACGAGTCTTTCAATCGCCCGACGCAGACTGCCGAGTTTTGGCCCAGTCATCCCAGTGTTTTGGGCGGTAAGATATTTTAGGTTTTCATTCAGTGCCTCCTCCTTCTCCTTCTCCTTCTTCTTCTTCTTCTTTTTTTTTTTTCTTTTCTTTTTCTTTTTCTTCTCCTTCTTCTTCCCTTTCTCTTTCGGAAACCTCAATATTATCTGCATATCTTTACAAACAGAGCTTATCATTTGCCATTGTGAAGTGCAAGTTTCTCTCTCAGAGAGGAAATCACACTTTGATTTAAAGCACTGCCCCATACGGCACTGCTTTAATTTAAGAAACATTTTCTAAGAAGTTCGTCTGCAATGAAGACATGCTACCATGTATTTGCAACAAAAAAATGCATAATACGTACATTGCTCAAATATTATCATTTCATGATAATATGATATTTTGGTACTTTGAAAAGTCCAAAGAATTCTTCACCTATTTAATTTTTCTCTCTTTCTTCGGCGAGGAAATTTAAGAGATATACTGGAGGTTTGATGCACTGCTTTCATTTGCGATGAAACTGACGCTGATCGCTGCA
>JZLH01S0076884.1:24757-43315 GCA_001188425.1 Eucidaris tribuloides | reverse complement strand
GTTTGTCTTGTGTTCCCTTTTTGAAGTAGCCTACTTTGTTAATTTGAATTTTCAAGTTTTAGAAGGAGTATTTCTTGTCAGGAAATCATCTCAAATGATTTTGAAAAATGTGACATTATTTTGTTTATTTTCATTTTTTATTTTCAAACATTTTTCATTAGGTTTATAAAAAAAATTGTGTGCATTCACATATGAGGGATACATTTTGGGATACCTCGTGAAATTGTTATTGCCTCCATATGCATAGTATAGGCCTACTCTTGCTGAATCCTTAACATGATACATGTATAAGTTATACAAATTCAAACATTGATATTGAACACAATTCTTTGATACCATTTGAATGATTACGTAAACATACATCACACACACATATTTTTTCGGGCAGGCAAAACTTTTAATGATGAAACTATGACATACAGTGTGTTTGTTTTTATTTATTTATTACACTGTACACATGCAAGAAAAAGAAAAGATTCTCACAAAACTTGCTAGGAGACTCCAGATCATTCCCAATCATGAAATATTTGCGAGAATCTAGAATTCTTAAGGGATTCCTTTGCGAGAATCTACAAAGATTCCCGCCGTCTGACACAAATTTTTAGGCCTAAGAGCCTATTTTTCTACTAAACTATCATGCAAGAGTAAATGTACAAATTTTTCATGTTTTTCTTTGTTTTTGGGGGGGCCACCAAATTTCAATTTCAGGCCACCAAAAATTGAATTTTAAGGATTTTAGTGGCCCGACCGGGCCACTAAAAAAAAAGTTAGTGTGGAGCCCTGCTTTATGTGTTATGCGCATCTAGTAACAGTAACAATTTTGCCATAGGGTTTGCACAGCGTTCGCGCCGCACAGTCCCGCATGCAAGTTGCATTGACATAACACACAGCGGCGACCAACCACACCAAATGTATAATATCGCCATTAATGGAGGCAAGAAATAAAACAATGTTTTGGAAATATTTTTTGACTTCCAGGAGATATAAATTATGGTGGATTAGGAAGAAAAAATATCAAGGACAAGGATTACAACTACATGTAGGACTCGTATTTCCAGGCTGAAGTCAATATAATTTAGAAGGAACAAAACATTCACACAAAGTGGCGACTTTACCAATACGGACATTAGATTCTAAGTTATATTCTAAGTTATACATACTTGCATGATTACCACTCAAATTTGAAGCATTTGACACACCGTACCAGGGTTCAACAGTAACGGTAGCCTGCTAGCCAATGGCTGGCAAAAACCACGTCAGAGTCCAGACTAGCCAAAATCTCTATTAGTCTGTGTGGCTAGGTAAACTATTACCTAAGTGTTGCAGAGGGTGTCGCATCATTTTTATAATGAATGAACTCAAAATCTCAACATTTATTCAAACAAAATACAGACGAACAACAACCTCCCAGCCAGAACTTTGTACATGTACCTCGCTGAGAGTGAGAGTCCCCGCCTATACGATCAAGCCGCGCACAGATCCGCTATTGATTGCCGCCGGATCGCAGCCTGTTTTACGTGGTCAACTCATGGGCCATTACTTTCTCATGGCACACAAAATTCCTTTGAAATTGCAATCCTATTTTATACTGAAATATTGCTTTAATATGGCTAGTCAGTATGTATGATACATGTATGAAAATTAGGGACTCAACATTTCAGAAGCCTAAATGCTGGACCATATGTATTATAAATGGTACATATGGTCCAGCATTTATATTGCATTCAGATCTACGTACATTGTACACAAATCGCTATTTTTTTTCCAGTGTTGGTAGGGACAGTGATTTTCCACGATAAAGGAAAACGGACGGAATTTCCGAAAATCACAATTTGAAACGGAAAATCACGGAAAACATTTTTTTTCTCCAAATTTTTTTCTTTTTGAAAAGAAATAACACAAAACTCAGAACAAAAAATTGAAAAAGTTGACACAAAAACACAGAAACAGCGAGAAATATTTGTTTCAAGTTTTATGTAAACGGAATTGTCATTTTTTTGTTCATGTATACAAAGTCTATGGTACAACGGAATTTCCATTTTTCAGACAAGTTGAAACGGAATTCCAGATTTTTGGAAACGGAAAAGGCCTTTTCTTGAAACGGAATTTAATCACTGTCCCTATGTTGGGCATACAACTCTGCTCAGGACCACATAGTAGGTGTGACACTCAGATATGCAGCTTTCATCATTGACATTGAGAAACATCATTTAGTAACTTGACTGAGGAATAACAAAGAGCAGGAACAGGTGCCAATTTCATGTCAACAATTTGTTAACACCTTCCATACGTGCATAATGGATGGTTAAGAATATATTAAAAGTGATCAGTATTTCACAAGATAAAGCTTGATCCATTTTAGCGAACCCGAGTAGCATCCTTCAAACTTTCACATTTATTTGAATTGCCACCAAAACTACTTTTCCACATCTTACTGTATGATTAGTTGTATGTTCTTGACAAATATTAATTTCTTCATTTTCTCTGGTGTTTCCTTTGACAGGCACTATTCATACCAGTTCATCACACGAATTAATACAATGCCTTGCAGCACAGTAAGTAGAATTACCCATTTAAACTTGAATGTCAAATAATATGGATATAGTTAACTCCTTGAGCATGAGAACGGCACTTACTACAGTATACCCCAGCAGCAGTGATGATGTTTGTAATGCTTATTATTCACCTCGTATTGAGACAACTCCCTTCGGGACAACTCCCACCTGACAACTCCCCAGAATGTCTCCCTCTGGAAGACTGGTTCCCCAGGGGATGGTTTCTCCGGATGACAACTCCCCCGGAGGATGGCACCCCTAGAGGACAACTCCCCTGGAGATGACTAGACCACCTGAAAACTACCCCAAAGACAACTCAGATTTTTATGTCCCCGCAGACGGAGTCTGGAAGGGGCATTAAGTGTTGCCCCTGTCCACGTGTTCATCCCAAATTAGTTTCCGCATATCAAAGTATATTAGACAAATTTTGGGTGTGTAGGTACTAGGTAGGATGGCATTGAAATAAGGTGAAGTTCATATTTGGAGTCCAAAAGTCACAGCTTGTTGGAAATCTGTTTCTGCAAGATAACTTTAAAAATACAGTACAGTTCGACCTCGATTAACCGGCCACGTTGGGACCAACAGCCATCCGATTATTCCGGTGATATGGCCGTATAAGAGAGTATAATGTACAAACACAGTATAGGGGGCGGTAATGTATGCCATAAGTTATACACACCATGTGCATACATGTAACAGACTACTTACATGTGACACTTTATTTACTGTCCATGATACCCAGCCGATTTCTGTGTACAATTGTCTGGATAATAGAGAGCGCTGGTTAACCGATGGCCGTATAATCGAGGCCGAACTGTACTGTATTGTACATGTACGTGGATGGCATCAAAATACAGGTCAAGTACTAATTTGGAGTCTGCCAGTCTGCAGCTCGTTTGTATGCAATTTGGTTTCCCCACAATAACTTCAGAGATGCTGGAGAGATTTTGATAATTGTTGGTGTGTGGGGGGGGGGGTAGGGGGGTATAATGACACACAAAATACAAGACCAAATTTAACTAAGAAATGCTTTGATTGCCATAACGGGTTATGCATGTCCTATGGACGACTCAGTACACTTTCGGTTAAACTGTAATTATTAACAAAACTCCATGTGGGAGTGCCTCGCGGAGGCTGTTGTGTAAAGATCTGATAATTCTGGAGGGAGCTCATGTACCTCTAATGTAGGCCCTACAACCTCGTTTTCCTGTAAAATACATGTATGCTTTGGGTGCATTTTCAAATTAACTGTAATTGACATTTGATTGTAAGTTTTGTAGGGCAATCCTCTATATTATTAATTTACGAATGCATCTGCAATATCTAAATGAATATATCAGTTTCGATAATCAAATGTATGCCATACCATTCTGACAAGGGTTGCTCTGAGACAATTTGAAAGCTCTGACATAGCAACAACCTAAATGTATGCAAGTTCCATTTTTTTGGCTGTTGAAAATTATATAAAACAGGTGTGAAAGAAATGGCTCATCATTGTAGATTTTATAAGAGAAAACATCCATAAATTTGAATACATTATGAAAAGTTTCTATTTCCCCTTTCCCTTGTAGCACACTGAGAACTGGATGTCATGTACGCTGTGTCGTGCCTCGCAACAAGGCCTGCAGGTCCTGGAACGAGCCCGGAGAAGAGAGGTGACGTGGCCTGATATCCAGCGACAGGACCAACCTCCCATTCAGGTAGAGCATAGTCCAGGGCCCTGTTTCATAAAAGTTGACATCATATCAACTTACCATTCTACTGGCAAGTACCATGGCAACAGTGCTTAATTACAGCCAATCAGAGCCTTGGACTTTTACACAAATGGAAGTGGAATGGCAAGTTGACATGATGTCAACTTTTATGAAACTGGGCCTGGGTCTTAGCTGATTTTATTCAGTGCACTTCCTCTCAAAGCCTTTCTTCACCTACAGGTGGCACAATCCCATGGTGATTAATACAGTACCTTAAAAAAAAACCTGTAAAAAATTGTCAAGGGCATCTCGGCAATGAGTCCCAGGCGCAGGATTTCATGTATTGGGGGATGGGGAACCAAAACACTGAAGGCGAAATAATGATACCCTCATGTGGGGAAAAATGTTCTGAGGATACATATTTTTGTTAAAATGTGGAAAGTGCGACTTTGAAATCCCCCTCCCCTGCATTATCTACATGTATTTTAGTGAATATTTATCTTTTGAATGTGTTAAGAGATGACGAAAATTTTCAAAAATGCTAACAAAATTGTGAAAAAATAGTATAAAACTTTTAAAAAGGGTAGACGTTCCCCCCAGAAAAAAAATTAAGGACATGTAACCCCCCCCCATCCCCCTGTAACGTTAGAATTGCATCAAAACAACGTATGGGGGAGCAGGGCAGAATGAGTATGATAATGAAAGTGCAAGTTCCCCCAAGAGATTTTTGAATCTTGTGCATCATTCAAACTAATTGTTATTCTCTGAACGCTTGTGGTATATAGTCCCAAAATTTAGGTATGTCAGAAAATTTGTGCTGGAAGTATGTTTAACATGTTAATTGATATCAGCAAGTATTCCAGAATGTCCATTCTGATATTACAGCATAGTTTTTCTTCAAGGAAATTTAGTTTTGAATATTGCTATCATTATTTTAAATCATAATTTTGTTCTCTTGATTATTTCTAACTTTACAGGATGCTCTCGCATACACCACAATTGATGAAGCCTTCTCTAGCATGCTACAATATATGTCTACCAGTAGCAGGCAGTGTAGAGTAAGTTGTCACTGTTACCAGCTGGGTGGGGGGGGGGGAGGCACTGTCAGTACAAGGTGTATACCATGCTCGTGTATGGACTTTTAAAATGAACCCTAAACAAGTAATTATCCGTCAATATCGGAATACCCTAAACAAGTATTCTAATCTGAAAAGATACCCTTTGTAAGTAGGTCTTCTGTTGAACCCTTTTTTCCCGATTTTTGCGTTTTTAATACCCTTTTTAATGTACACGCGTACATCGCTCACCTCGTCTTTGAAACACAACCCTTTTTACAGGGTTTTTTCTCATGCGCATGGTGTACACCTTGTAATAACAGTAGCGAGTTATACCTCATCTGAGTTATACCTCATCTGAAAGAGCAGACTCTGCTCTTTCAGATGAGGTATAACAAAGATAACATCAACGCCTTATTAACCCTTTGGATTCTATAATGTAAAAATATGGTCAAAAATGTCGGGGGTCCCCCCCCCCCCGACATTTTCATAAGTTCATATAAAAAAAAACTAAAGACATTCAGAATCTATTATTGCAGGGTTATGACTTTGGGGCATAAAGCTTTCAAATAACAAAAAATCCCCAAAACTAAACTTGGGCTTTAATAGTGGTATCACCATCATCACCTGTGACTGTGATGATAATATTCATACACTGTAGACAAGTTCTGTGAGTGACAGCATTATGTATGTCAGCCATTCCATACTTGTATCACGCGAGTCACGCATGCTGTGTGTCACGAGTCACAAATCGGGGTATAGATGATTGATTCACATGATCGAGTAAAGCAGTTGGCTTCAATATTTTCTCGGTTTTGATCTTTACCCTGGTTTGTGACTTGTGTGACATGAAATATGCGTGACTTGCGTGACATTTACGCAGTGGCGTATCTTGGGATTATATGGCACCCAGGGCAAACACTGAAACTGCGCCCCCCCCCCCCAAGCTTCCCTCCGTGTATACGTATTGACTACACGTGCAGGAGCAGAACAACTGACCGTTAAATTGCCTTTGCAATTGTAGCCATCAAAAACGCAATTTCTTGTGCATTTTATCCTTAGGATTATCAGCAAGGAACACTGCAATCGAGCGATACATGTATATTTTTTTTTTTTAGTATAACCAGGAGATTGATAAATGATGAAACGCAATTTTACAATTGCATAGATATTGCGGTGTGAAATTACGAAATCGTGGAAGAAAATATGCGAGGGAGCAGAGCGACCGAGCTTTAGAAAATTTTTGTATTGTTAACCCTATTTTCTACTGCATGTTACTTCATGGACTGGGAAGGAAAGGACACATTTTTCTCTTTGATAATCTCTTTTTCTCTTTTTAATCTCTTTCTCTTTTGCTTTTTTGCGCCCCCTTTAAAGTGGCGCCCGGGGCACGTGCCCCCTCTGCCCCCCTCTAGATGCGCCACTGCATTACGTGGAATGGCTGATGCAGTCATTGATATTGTTTTCTGGATGTTTATTTGTCCCCATTTCTAGAGATTCTATGCCAGCACCCCAGCAGCAACTCACAGTACTTTAGACAGGCGACATTGCAACAGATTCCACTCAACGAAATACACAGAAGCCAAACAAAGACATCCAGTAAGTACTAAAGGTGTATTAGTATAGTTGACCGACTGGTCACCGACCTTCGAAAGTAAAACCGGATATAAATTTGTCATTAAGGTTATTGAGAAGTGTGTGTACAAAGATCATGAGTTCATCTCGCTCAACTTTCAAGTGCAGTTTGTAATGCGGAAGGTCATTAGGACTTGCTGGGGGAAAAAGCCTGACCTCTATCATTTACATGTATTGGAATGTGAGAAATGCAGTAGGTCAGTCTGGGTGGCAAGGCACGAATCTTGTCAAATTTAATAGAGAGGAAGGAACATACATCTTTTTAAGTGTTTTTTTTTCCCCTTGTGAACACAAGTCTGGCAAGTGCATAATCACAGGATTGTAACTCTTCATTTGTCAGTGGGGATTATCGTAACAAAGAATACAAATATTATGATGTGCAATCTGCTGTTTAGGTTATTCAGAACCGTCCATAATAACCTTATTGATACAACACTAGTAAGTACACAATCCCCCAGGAAGATGGGGGACACTTGCCCCTCAACTTGAGTACATCGTACTCGCAGGTTCATAGCTAGACAACGATTCTGCTCGCGGCCGTAGGAAGGAGTTACATGTACGCAAGCGAGGCGAGCAAGCGAGCGTAGAGCTCCTGGGTTTCCACATAGAAAAAAGCATTTGACAGCATTTAGTTTACAAAATACATCTTCGCTAAATGTTAATGTTTAAAGCTCAAAAACACGATTTATGTAGAGATTTATAACATTTTACAGTCATTTTAAAGCTTTTCTGTGCCAGTCGGAGGACTAATAAATTCAGCTCAGTGCCGGTCGGCTTCGGTTTGTGCCGGCTACTACCGACTGGCGCCGACTACCGTAGCTATTAACCCTGTCTACATGTATATACCACCACATGGTGAAAATGGGGGACTCTGGAACTGGCGAGTTCATAAAAACTGGGGGTCTCCAGAACAACACAACATCAAAATGTGATGTTCTGAAATAAGGACTTTTTGCCACCAACTCCCCCCCCCCACACCCCCACCCCCCCCAAAAAAAGTAAATAAATAGATAAATAGATAAATAAATATAAATAAAAACAATAAATAAAAAAAGTGTCTCCAAACCAGACAAGGAAGGGTTTTTGCAACAAATAACCCGTTGCTTACGGGAACCGGATGGGCCCTGTACAAAGTCTATGGGGATTTACGGAATCTCGTAGTCAACGGGTTAAGTGCATCGCAAAATAGTATTTCCAGTTACAAATTCTGAGCTACACAAGTCCCTATGCTACCATCGTCTCTGAAAAGGTCTAAAAAAGAAGCCATGAAAACATTGCAGTTTAAAGCGATCATCAAGTGCTTTAAAAAGTGAGAATCATTGAGCGACCATTCCAGTTTATTCTATGGACTGCTGTGTGGTAGAATTTTCATCAACTGAGAATAATTCATGCGCCAATTTTTATCTGTACATATTTTACAGCATATATGTCTAAAGTGTTGTGTTCTATGGTATTTATTTGTTCATTCAAACACTGTCTGGTATGTCAGATAGATAAGTTTGACAATTTTCAAATAGGACTGTAGGGCATTGACCAAATAACGCTCTAGAAAAAAAGTTCTGTAGTCTCCAGATTGGTATTGAAAATATCATTACAACTTGATTAAGATGAAGTTGCTGATGAGAAAACACATTTGTTCTCCAAGTTTTATTTGCGCATTGATGAGATAATTGACTAATTAGTGAGGCAAGTTCTCAGTCCCATTCGTAGAATAAGGAATCACCGTCAATAGCGATTTCACAGACACAAACATAAGTCACTAGACTGTATGTTATCAATATCTATTGAGGCCTGTGTCTCTACTTTATACGTATCGAATTCAAAGGTGAAGGTATTCTTTTGAATGAATTTAACAACAGCCATTAATTCACACAGTCCTCCATCATTTATAGTTGTGCCTTACCGAAGTTCCTATTCAGTATTCAAACATCTGGGGATTCCAGAAGCATTGTGACTACATAGGCAGTTGTCAAGCCCTCCCTAGATTGTGAACGAGGATGTGACGGCGTGGTATTCCAGCCACATAATTTATTTTTGACACAGTGAAAGTCAGCGGTAGTTTGTCACTGATAAAACATACTTGGTCACGACATTATAAATAGCCGTCATAAATAATTTTCTCGAAAACGCACAAATGGTATTAAGATAACAAAGCTGATTAACAGGTTTAGTAATATTTAAATAATCATCACTAGGGATTTGTAAAATACCACTGATGGGACTACGGAAAATCGTGATAAATGACCTTGCCCTACAGTCCAAATGGGACTTCTACAATGTTACATCTGTAAGTTGAGATTTTATGGAACGAGATATCATGAAAACTTTGAAAAGTGATTGTATTGGAACAGGTTTTTAGTGCTGAAAAATGGACATTATCCCTGCAGCTCATACCATTCCTTCAACACAATGAGTGCCCCCCTCCAACACCAACCCGAAACATCCCACCCTACCCCAGAACATCACTTTGTGTGAACCAGAAAGGCATTACTACAGGGGTTCTCAATCATATTTGTTGAAGCGTCAAATTTGTTATCAAGAATCTGTAATGCGACACTATCTAAGTTAGCGTAGCTTCCAGGGGCCCGCTGAAGGGCCCCTGGTGGGGGTCTAGGGGGCAGAGCCCCCCAAAGCTTTTAGATATGAAGCGTTTTAAGTGGCCCAGGAGGGTTCTACTTAATGTAAATTACTGAAATGCAATTGAAACGAACTACACAATTAATCACAGCGGCTTCATGCACCACTTCGGATGGCCTGATGCTTGGCGTGTGCCGCTATTTGAGAACCCCTGCATTACTACAAAGACATTGCATTATATTTATGTCTTTATGCTTGTATGTATGTCTCCATGTATAACTTTTGTCTCTGTATCTGTTTGTCTTTCTCATATATAGTTGCAGAGATCAGAGGATGTCCACATCCAGGTACAGCCGGGGACATACGCCGTGACGGCAGGGGGGTGGGGGCAAGGCAAGGGGCAGCAGACCCATGTAGTACATGTCCGTCAAGGTCAAAGTGTCAATCTGGACTTTGTTCTCTAACATTGGTCATTTACCGCATCACAAGTAGAGGAATAATTTATTCAACATGCATGTTCAATGCCGGAACTAAGGTGGCCCTGAAGGGACATTTTCACAAAATGTTTCGTGGAAATTATTATTTCTTTTTTTTGAGAAATTTTTCTCGCAAATATTTTTGTGCATTCCTTTGCGTAAATTTGTGTGAAAAATCTGGAAAAAATGAAAAAAAAAATGAAAAAATATTTTTGCAAAATTCCGAACTTTTCACAAAAATGTCCCTTCAGGGCCACCATAAGGAATGTTACTATATTTTGATGCAATGCTCAGCCAAGTATCAATATGCATTGGGTAAAAAAGTTTCATCATGCACTGATGATCATTGCATGTGTACACATACATGCACCACACATACAATACGAATACACCTTTTCAGTTGCTCTCATGGAATCTCGGCTAGCTCTGTGGTTAGAGAGATAGTCTGTCAACACTAAGATCCCTGATTTGAATCTTGCTTGAAGCAAATTTTTAACCAACAGAATAGGGTTGCTTTCAGTTCGGGGTAGGGTTTATTTCATCAAGGGAAACTTATAAAACCAAGACATCCATAAGAATGTGAAACCAACCCCAGTGGAGTGACATCAGTTCCTAATGCATATTGATACTTGGCTAGTATTGCACCAAAAGGAACATACAGGACAAAGTGAAAGATCCACTATCAGAACTAAATTGGATTGTGCCCTCTTTTGATGTAAATCAGCAGGGTTTTTTTTTTCGTTACGCAAACTTCATCTTGTCACAAATGGGGAAAGAGGGTTCAAGGTGACTTGCCCTACTTTGACAAGTGACAAATGTGGCATTTCTTATAAAATCAAAAATCTGTGTCCATCATTTACATTGACTTAAATATCTTTCAACAAAATTATTGATTCTTCTCTAAATTTCACATGAAGATACATCCTGCGTAGGATACTTAAAGACAGTGGATCTCATTTGCAAACATCCCCGCAGACCAGGAAAAAATAACCCATGCCCTTAGGCTATTGATGAAGGACATGTCTGTGAAATCTGGGGGTCAGTAATTACCTAGAATTTGAAAAACGCAAAAGAAAAACAATAGCCGTTTAGTGTATGTTCTATGTCAGGAATTTTTTTCACGGGAAAAAATTCAAATCAGACTCTAACGGTCACTATAATTCCACTAAAACTGAGTTTCTAGCTCCTATATTTTGCTAAAGGTTCCCAGATGTTATTTTCTTCTGAATGCCATTGTATTTACGCACTATTAAAGTGATAGGCTAACATTGTGGAGCTTCAATGTAAAAAATGGTCAAACTTTGATATCTGAGCTACATAGTAGTGTTTGAATGGACAAATAAACACCCTAGAATACAAAAGTTTGGAAATTTATGCTACCACTGGCAAGATATGAATGAATAAACAATACTCGGGGGCGAGTAGAAAAAGCCTAGATCTACTACACAGTAAGTCTATGGGAGGAAATGGGCAGGTAAATCCCGTCATTTTACGATTTAGACTTTTTTAAAGCACTAAATAATCATCTTGAAATACAATTTTTTCAGGGCTTCATTTTTAGACCTTATCAAAGACACTGGTAGCATGGGGAATCATGTAGCTGCGGTAAATGTTAGCCAGTGGCGTTAATTTTAAGGCATGCAAAAGAGATGCCCTGCCTTTAACTCTTAACATGCCGGAGGATTTAAACGTCTATGGACTTTATGTGTATTATGTGGTGCAGATCTGCGACTTCGGCATGTTAAGAGTTAAAAACCATCAATAACTCAAATTTGAGTGATTTGTCACGTGCTTCCTTTTGCCAAAGTAGGGCAGCACTGTTGAGCTAGAATGGAAATGCGCCCTCTTTAGACTCAAGTGATAATAACGGGGCCACCGATGTTTCCCACAATCAATTGCGAACGGCTTGCTTGTGGAGAATACAACATTCAAATTCTTTCAGCAGTCTGTACATTGGCACTACAGTTATGCAAATTCATAAATATGTGCGTGCATTGTAAGACTGGTTTTTATCATCTTTGTAGCTGAATTGCTTCTTCGCAGAGTGCCTTTAATGCTTTGAAAAATATTCACATACATTTCTAGGTTCTAGGACTTCTGTCATGGACGACACCTTTCCCAAAGGACAAATGTCCTTGAAGACAACTCCCCCTGAGGACAACTTACCCCGTAGACAACTCCTCCCAAGGATGTCAACTCGTAAGGACGAAGTTTATAGTTCACAGTGTGTCCAACTTAAACAAAAACCTCAGAGGAGTTGTCCTCTGGGGGAGTGGTCCTCAGGGAGAGTGGTCCTCTTATGAGTTGTCCTCTGGGGAAGTTGTCCTCATGGAAAGTAGTCCTTTGGGGAGTTGTCCTCAGGGGGAGTGGTCCTCTAGGGAGTTGTCCTCAAGGAGAGTTGTCAAGTGAGAGTCATCCCCGGGGGAGTTATCCTGATACTGCACGTGTTATGTAAATACTCTTTGTGTCTTCCTGTGTTACGTTAAAGGTAAATGACATGATTGGGGGTAGTCTTCAACTTTGGCTGAAACTACTCTAGAATCAAGTAAACTATGCAAGGATTCTCCTGTGAAAATCTTGAAGTCAAACGTTGACTCATTTTAAAATAAACAATGTCAATATCACTCGTAGCACGGAAACCTACTGTGTGGCTCTCTATGGGGCTTATTTTATCGTCCCCAGATAAAATTAAGATACTCCTATGTTTATGCTTGATTCTCAAGGGTAAATGACATGATTGGGGGTAGTCCTCAACTTGGGCTGAAACTACTCTAGAATCAAGTAAACTATGCAAGGATTCTCCTGTGAAAATCTTGTAGTCAATATTGACTCATTATAAAATAAACAATTTCAATATAACTGGTGGCACGGAAACCTGCTGTGTGGCTCTCTATGGGGCTTAGTTTTATCGTCCCCGGATAAAATTAAGATAATCCTATGTTTATGCTTGATTCTCCTTAAGTAAACAAATAACAGACAAATCCTGCCAGGTGGGAGATCCGCTCCTGCTAGTGTATAGTTGGTATATATTTCAACTCATTTGGTTCTTGAGGCATTTTCAAGTGTTCCTAATCGTGTCACTAACCTTTAAGTAAACAAATTACAGATGAATCCTCCCAGGTGGGAGATCCA
Organism: Eucidaris tribuloides; assembly: GCA_001188425.1. Classification (NCBI taxonomy): domain Eukaryota; kingdom Metazoa; phylum Echinodermata; class Echinoidea; order Cidaroida; family Cidaridae; genus Eucidaris; species Eucidaris tribuloides. The sequence goes on along the minus strand of JZLH01S0076884.1, from coordinate 30,191 downwards.
CTCCTGCTAGTGTATAGATGGTATATATTTCAACCCATTTGGTTCTTGAGGCATTTTCAAGTGTTCCCAATCATGTCACTAACCTTTAAGTAGCCAGCTGGCTATGCTCAGTACTACATAAAAAATGGTACTATGAACTGCACTGATTCTTTGAAAACATTTCAGTGAAAACAAACTTCTAGTTTCTCAAAACATTGCAAGTACGTTTGGGCCTTTCTGTCACCAATATGTTCAATTGTACTTAGAGTGCCTTTGTAAATATTATTCACAGTGTTTTACAGCTGATATCATTGTCTTTCTTCAGTTTTAGCCAACCAAGCTCATTGTATGTGTGTGACATGTCCAGAGTTTGTCGATGTCTTCCACTGGCTAGTTTAGAGTCCCCAGTTTTCTGTGATGCGGAAAATGGACAAATGAGTGTGGAATTCCACAGAAAAAAATGATTGTTTCAGGCCAACAATTTTAATTACAAAAATACAGCAAACAAAAATAAGTGAAAAGATTTAAAAAAATTAAAAAAACAATAAAACATTGCATTAACAGAAAATCTTGATCAAATTTGTTTGCAGAGTGACAGTTGCACTATGTTTTTGGTTGATGTGTCATAGATCTGTACTATTTTAAGTTACTTATTTAAAATAGATTTCTATTCTAGTATTTACAATTGCTTTTTCATACGTTTTGTACATGTCACCGAGGAACAGAATTTGCATTTAGAGCATGGAAAACAGAGTCTTTAGGTCAGTAGTATGAACCATGGCTACCTACAATGGCTGTATTATCACAGCAAGTGCGAAGTGAAAAATCTATTTATGAAGAGTCATATTTGTTTTGTTCTAATTCAAGGTAAATCGTTCAAAACTCTTTTCACAATACAACAACCAGTCTGCCTTATTATTCAAATGTAAAACATACTGTTAAATTTGCAGTGCACCAGTCAATTTTCACCCACAAAACATGTAATGCAGTAGTTTGAAGGTATGTAAGATTTGTACAGTTTTATTTGAAGCATCTAATTTATGTTACAAAAGCAAGCAAATTACACAACACAATGCATTTTTCACACACAGGTTATAACACAAATGTTATTTGTAATCAAATATCAAATCCTGTTGAACAGATGATTATAACAATTGAATACAGTTCTCATATTGCTTATAAATGACAATAGAAGTAAATGTCTTTTGTTCTTATCATCTTAGAATGGATGGCACACTTTTGGTTTGTAACCTTTTTTCGTTGATTAAAAACAAAGTACTGTGGTCGACCCTGCTTCTGGTAATGTAATGCAATATAAAACATTTGAATGCACAGAAGATAGTACTACAGCTTTGAAAGACAAGTTTTATGGGAAAACACTAAGAAATCGCACACATTGTAAGATAAAAAACCATAACTTCATACTGGTGTATGACCATCGTTTCACACAGTGTCTCACTTTTTTTTTTTGGAGGGTGGGGGGGGGGGGGCTTAGAGTTGGTAACCAATACGTACATGGCAAACACATACTGTACATCCTAAACATTCCAAAATGAAAAGAACCATTATTTGATTGCATTTTTAATGAGTTGTAAATTCTTAGGTATTTGTTGAAGCACTTTGTTATGTGCTTCTATACATATACATGCTACGTTTTATCATGACATGTCATAATGATTATACTATTATTAATTTTTATAAACCATGTGAAGTACTAATAATACACTCTTGCATAGGCAGTTATTTCTGAAAATCATGTAAATAAAAACACTATATAAATTGATTTGACTTCGTTTTAATTGCTAATTATTTTGTTGTGTTCTTAAAGGCAGGGGATCTCTTTTGCATGCCTAAAAATTAACATTGTGTAAAAACAATGGCATTTAGAAGAAAATGCCATCTGGGAACCATTAGCAAAATATAGCAGCCAGAAACTCAGTTTTAGTGGAATTATAGTGACCGTTAGACTCTGATTTGAATTTTTTTCTCGCCAGAAAAAATTTTCTACCATAGAACGTACACTAAACGGCTATTGTTTTTCTTTCGCATTTTTCAAATTCTAGGGAATAACTGACCTCCAAATTTCACAGACATGCCTTGCATCAATAGCCTAAGTGCATTGGTTATCTTTTCCCGGTCTACGGGGATTTAAAGGCATTGGATCTCATTTGCAAACATCCCCGCTGACCAGGAAAACATAACCCATGCCCTTAGGCTATAGATGAAGTGCATGTCTGTGAAATCTAGGGGGTCAGTAATTACCTAGAATTTGAAAAATGCGAAAGAAAAATAAATAGCCATTTAGTGTACGTTCTATGGTAGGAATTTTTTCTCGCGAGAAAAAAAATCAAATCAGAGTCTAACGGTCACTATAATTCCACTAAAATTGAGTTTCTAGCTCCTATATTTTGCGTTCCCAGGTGGCATTTTCTTCTAAATGCCATTGTATTTACGCAATGTTAATTTTTAGGCATGCAAAAGAGATGCCCTGCCTTTAATTGTCATTTGGAGTATTTAGATACATGTATACATGTAGATACAGATATACAGAGCTGTCAATATATGGCCATGTGTTTTGAACTGGTAGATTTTCGTGTGACATCAAAAAGTCACTTTTTTAATTCTGAGAAATACACCGATTGTCATTTGAAATTAATTATTTTATTATGCATGCTACCATAGGCAAAGTATACATATTCTGAAAGGAAATTTCACAAGTAATCCAAAAATGTCATTGTTTTCATTGTGGGGTTAATGGTTAAAGGGAAACAAACAACAGATAATGAATTTTTCCGTGCATAAAATTCTCAAATTCATGTGAAATTTTGTGTTCCACCTATACCTCCACATCAAAAAAAAGGACATCATATTTGAGCTCTACGAGCTAAGAACTTCCAAAAATGTATACTTTTACTATGTACCTCCTATAGATTTTCCGTTGCGGCAAACATATTGTTGGCATATATAAAAATTTACAAATTTGTTCAAATTTTCAAAGGTAATGATATAATTGTTTATTTTAAAAATCAACTCCACCTTTGCATTTTTAAATAACTGAATTGTCATGTCATGAGTGATAAGTTAAAAATATATCTTTAATTAAAAAAGTGGGTATTATCATATCCACATCTAACATTTTAGGCTTCACGCCCTCAAGTACTGAATTATACACAGTTATTTTCATGATAATCAATGCTAAAGATCCAATAAACTTCAAATAAAGCTTATATTACATGATTTGGGACAGTGACCACATTTAGTTATTGGTGTGATCCTCCGCGTGCGATCCTCGGCTCCACCTTGTCATTTTTTTCACTTAAGTGGTCATAAGTTCAGAAGTTTATATGCTTTGTGCAAATTTATGTGTCATATCTTAAAGATCACATCAAGAGCTTTAATTTGATTTGTATTTTGTCTATATTGGGTATCAAAAATTGAAGAAGAACATCTAAAAACTCGCGCAAGTGTCACAGCTCCACCTTGTGAGACTACCAGTTCAAAACACATGGCCATGTGACTTTATCATAGTTAGTGTGTGCTTATTTTCATTGTAAAGACAAGAAGATATGTATTTTTCAATAAAAACTGACATGTTTAACATCCAATTTTTGAAAAAAGTGTAATTAGCAGAGCTGCCAACCTCTGCTTGCCTAAACCAAATACTGTTCCGTAGTAAAAAATCATAGTTTGAAGCAAAAAACATAGTTTGGTATAAAGATGACTATATTACACATATTACGCATACCAATTAAATTTAAGAAAAATCATATTTTGCATTAAAAAAATCATATAAGTATTTTGTAACTTTTGATGATGATTAAACTTTGTAAATATCGTTAAAACTTATTAGCTGGCAGCTCTGAATTAAGGTTTAAAATTGAAAAAAAAATAAAATACAGGACGTGCAGTGTAAAGCATGACTTCCAAATTTTGAATACATTTTCATATACATACACCTTCTTTTAACTGGTTCATATCTCAATCTACAAAATCATATTTTTCTGTTCATTATCAAGAAGGTCTGTGATACGGACCGAAAATTTAGGTTCGTCATAAATGTTGTGCTGTAAGCATGTTTCACATATTTAGTAATACTAACCAGCACGCATGAATCTTCATTCTGATACTTCTAATCTGTTAGCTGCATCAAAGTTACAGACTTTTTGTCCCGATTTTAGAACAGTCAAATAAAGAGAGATCCTCTAGGGATTCATCAGTCCTTCAAGAACCTTCAAGAATATTCATATTCTAACAAAATAATTACCAGTGTGAAACTGATCTTTATTTGTATAGTTCATGAGAAATGAAAACATGATTCCTTCGAGAACCTCTAGGGGAGCCGCGGTGTCACTGGATCAGGTGTCCCACCGGATGGGACGACTACTAGGACACCTGATCCGGGTCGAGATCAGAACCACATGTCTCTAACGGCACCCCATCCTGCTCGAATTGCGAAAATCAGGATGAGAGGTTCGAAGCACGTGGTCCTGATTCCGACCCAGATCAGGTGTCCTAACAGTCGTCTCATCCGGTGGGACACCTGATCCGGTGACACCGGCGACAATTTTTGCCGCAACACACTCTGTGAAAAACCTCACCACATTGTGAAATCATCCGCACAGCTGTTAAATTGGACGTTTTCACATAACCGACTCTGTGAACCTGCACACTGTGAACACACCGGAGGACATTGTGTTCTTTCTAGCAGCGGGGTAATCATTATTTACATATAGTTTATCAATAAAGTTTTGAATATAAATCAATTTGAAAAATTCTATTACAGTGTATCTTCAGTGCGTCTAAAAAAAGTGTGCAAGTGAATAGCGCCTCTTTTAGGGATTTGTAAAATACCACGGATAGGACTACGGAAAAATCACGATAAATGGCCTTGCCCTACAGTCCAGAATCTGATGATGTAAGGCTCGTGTCACAACAAGTACATGTATTTCTAATTGCCAAAGAGAGCGCTTTTTAGTAGCACATTTTTTTGGCATATGACAGCAGGTCTCAAAAATTATACAAGTTAAAGCACAAGTCTAGTTTGGGCGATTTTTCTTATTTTTATTAATTAATGAAAAATCTCGGTGGGGGGGGGGACCCCGAGATTTTTTATTATATTTTACAGCGTAGCATCCAAAGCGTTTATCTGAATTTATAGCTCAGCAGAAAGATCAGAGTTTTTAAGAACGCCCTCTTTGAATCCTTGACATTTAGAAAATCAGCTTTGACAAGTGCTTGCGTCAACTTCAAGGGCAAAACCGTAGCTTACTGTTTGTTTCATTCAATTTGCTTGTTTTAATATCAAGATATGTTCAGTTAATAGCAAAAAGGTAAAACCACAACTGTGCCACGAGGGCCTGATAGTATATGTACATGTATTGACTGAAGTAAAATTAAGTGGCACATTTTTGATTTTACCATTTCGTGGTTAAAGGCATCGTATAACAGTGTTTTC
>JZLH01S0076884.1:3693-15602 GCA_001188425.1 Eucidaris tribuloides | reverse complement strand
TCAAATTGACCCCCCCCCCCCGTTAACATAGGGTTAATGATGAATTTTTCTTTCATTTTCCACACCATTTTCAATAATGAAAATTCAACTTGCACAGGCCTGCATTTACTGTCGCTATGTCGGGCAGCGATCAAGTTATCAACAGCAACCTTTGTCAGAATAATATGCATAAAACTGGCACACACTATGAAATTCAGTTCAGTAGTCATAATAAAATCAAAGATTAGCAGGTCACGGGCTCAAACTATGTTTTCTCTATTAGCACCACAGAGAGTTTGCGAGACTTCAGGTGAGCGTCCTGCAACCGGGACTCTTGCTGATCATCAAATTTGATTGTCAAACTTTAACCCTTTCAGTATAGCACACTCAGATTGTCAATGCAAAGTCAGTGCACATTTTGTTGGAATGGTGTACTATGAGGTCTGGCGAGGTCATGACCTGGGTTGATAATTATATGCACATTCCCCTCGAGCTTTTGTTGGCGGTTCACGTACCTGGACATATATACGATAAAAGCGTCTTCATTCCTCCAGCAATTATATTTTCCAGTGGATGAATGTTGTCCTGGTTGGAATGACCCGTGGTCATTGACCACTGGTCAATAAACCCGATGTTTTGGTAATCTAAGAATATCTCTCTCATTTTGAGATCGAGGGCCCTGGCGTACCAATCACTGACTAGCATCGCCGAAAGGGCGCCGTTGTGAGTTCTTGTGTTCGCGCTCTTGATGACGACGAGTGTTTTAGGATTGCGTTGGTGTAGTCTCTCCACCGCTGCCCTTATACCTCTAAGGAAGTGTTCGTATAAGCTCAAGTTCGTTGCTGTCAAGTGAGCCCAGATGGTGAACACGAACACAGTGTCTGAGGTTGCGTCTAACTCGTCCAGGGCGTTAGCGATGTATTGCACTTCGGTGACTTTGGTCCAGTTATTGCGTATTGGGAATCCGTGATGGCGGTAATGCACGGTAAAATTGTGAACCTTGTCAATGGCTACAGAAGGACCAACTTTCCAGTTGGACTGTTTAGTGGGAGGGTCAGGTTTAAGAGAAGGTTTCAAATGTTTGACGAGGTATTCGTAATATTGTCTTGTCGTTGAATCGCCGTGGAAGTATAAAGTCTTGTTCGTTAGGCACTTCAACGTCTGAGACACTCGAAAATCCTGCAGCCGACAAAGGTTCGACTGCCACTTGTTTCTGTAGTAGAATCCGGCCGCTTTTCCCGTATGATTTAGATGAACTCCCGGAAAACACAACGATGGGTGGTTGTCTGCATTGCCAATTGGGCTGGGTGTTCCTTTAAAGTTGATATTCATAGGAAATTAAATTCAACAAATTTAGTTTACTTTATTAATTTAATGAGTTATCTAAACATTTTTATGCAGCTAACATTGCCATGAAAGTGTGTCAGCTTCGGGTTTATGAAAATAAAAATGCGATAAATTGACCCTTCCCATCTTTCCGAACCCGGCTTACAGGAAAGGGCCTTATTTTGTGTTCGGACGATCACACCGGGTTTTACACACGCAGCTCACCGGACGGACTGCGAATAACGCATACATTCATAGATGTGTGTCAGCTCCATGACTCTCAAAACGGGCTTAATATCTGTTTTAACTGTTAACTGTCTGAAACATACAGTTTTCTTCTATAGTGGTAAAACAATATCCTGATATCATAATTATAGTCATTATGTGGCCCACGGACACATGGTGGACAATACTCCCGAAAAAATTCGTCGTTTGAACATCACCCGTGTGCGCGAGAGAGCTGTAGGCCATATTCATTGGAAATAGTCTTGAAAAACAAACCACCCTGAACTTAGAATTGTGTTCGAGAACTAAACTAACGTTACTTAATTGTAGAAATCATGTTCCGAGGTAGAATTTCCTTCTGACATAAAAGAGTCTAGTCAACTGCGCGTGTAATTTATCTAACTACTTTTGATTTGTGGCTTTGTTGAACTGCCACGCCGCAGGTATGTAAATCCGCAGCTTTGATCTGATAGAACCAGGCCCGCGCGTCCGGCCAAAGCCTGCTGTGGCAGCTCATGCTGCAGCCGAGCAGTCTAACTCCAGCTGCCTAAGAGCCTTGATTACCCGCCCCCACAACTTGTCTTACTCGCGCAGCATGAAACAGCCAGAATCGCCACGACTTTCATATTTTCCAGCTCGTCTGAAATATACGAGTTTCCGGCACGCTGATTGGTCTATTTTTCTTATTATATGATATTCGTAATGAATTTAATTAATATCAACTGCATTCTTCCATGTGGAAGAGGTAAGTCTTCCGCTACTGATAATGTCAAAAGTGCAATCGCGCGATCGGAACAACTGACCTCCCAAGAATAGCGCAATAACGTACAGCCGTTAGTAAACACCTTGTGAAGTCGGGTCCTTTCCCCATTTTCAGCGTTTTTTTCCTCCAAACAATGAATTTTTGTACAACATGTAGAACATTAAGCTGAAAATAATGGAGACGTAAATTGCAACGATTGAAGTATTAGGCCTATCTTTTATTTTTCATAATGGGAATTAAACACACAGTTCAGGGTTGTCTTTCGCAATGACAGCATAGAGCTACGTACCCGGAAGTTGCCGCAAGTCCACGAACCCGTTTTACGTCACAGCTAGGGCCGTTTTTCGGACAGCAAACGAGCAACTTAAGGAAGGTCGAGGTTGCGGCGTGATGTTTTTCACCTAATTCGCTTTTATGAGGGTTATAGTTGCTTGAATGACATTCAAGTTCGTTACGGCTTATAAGCTCTCTGTAGATACTGTTTACAATTCGTCATATTTTATTGGTTCTTCTATAAATGTCTCCTTTAATTGAATAAGTCGAAAAGAAATTTCTGTCATGTATTGTGCAATTGTTATTAAATTCCATACGCTTAGGTCAATTGTGTTTTCTTGAATATATGTATATCGTAAGCAAAACATAAGCATAAAGAAGATAATCAAAACTCACTTAGTTTGTGTGGGCCCCGTAGTTTAATCGTCATATGGGTTTGCCTTTTCGAAATTGTCCCCCAAAAAATACCAATACCAATTGCCCACGGAATTAGTAGTAGTAATAGTAATTAAGATTTTAAATCCAGTTTTCTCCCCGAATACGGGGTTGACCGGGGTTACCTCGCACTCACAGAATTGCCCTTACCCCTTCCCTACATTCCGCCCTATTCGGTGCATCATACTGCTTCAACCCAACCCTACTCTCCTCCACCACTTGCCTCTTCAATGTCTTCTTTGGTCGCCCCCTTCCCCTTTGACTATCTACCTGAAACTCAAACACCCTTTTTCAAAACATCCATCCTCAACACATGTCCATGCAAACGTACTCCATTCAATTCGCCATCTGATCAACCGCTTCTTCCAAACCCAGTCTTTGCATTAAATCCTCAGTTATCTTCCTGTCAATCAGCTTCACATCACACATCACTTTCACCATCGCTCTCTCAGTACTTCTGAGATTCACCATCTCGTTTTCACTCAAACACCATGTCTCACTCTCATACAATATCGCCGAACTCACGCAGCTCCTATAAATCATTCATTTAATCTTCAGAGGAAACCTGTTCCGATATAACAAATCTCCACATTCCCTAAACTTCACCCATCCAAATCTTGCCTCGCTGCCACTTCTGCCCTACACTATTACCTACACTCACCCTGTCCCACAAGTACGAAAAGCCTTTCACCGTTTCCACCTCGTCACACAAGTTTTCCACCAGTTCCACCATCCCTCCCGGTCTTTTTTTTTCAAATTTTCCAAGCTCAAAATCTCTTGCCAACTTCGGGGTCACCCTCTTTATCTTAGTGCATCTCCCATGACTCAATTTCCTACATTTTATACACAACACTGACTTTGCCCTTACCCTCTTTCCACACATGCCGCATGGTCTACCTTCCTGATACTTCTTCCTCTGCTCCACTCACCATCACTGTTGTCTCCCCAAGGTGTTTCTTCAAATCCTTGCTCTCAAAAATCACCTTCCATTTCAAAACTTTCCGTAAGTCATCAGCATACAGCATCTCGTTCATCAAAATCTTCCCCTGCTCTCTCCGTGACATCAATCGCAATCGCAAAAATCAGTGGCGACAACACAGAACATGATGCACACCCACTTTCACCTCAAACTCCTAAGAGATTTCAGACCCAACTCTAACTCTTGTCTTTGCTCCTTCATACAAACTCATCACCGTTCTAACCATTGACTACGATATACTTTTCTTAGACTCTTTCTCATCACCCACTCTATCACTTTCCTCGGAACTCCATCAAAAACCTTATCCAGACAAACTTCGCCCCCTTAGCTAGGTATTCTCATTGCAGTCTCCTCATAATAAACACTACATCTATCGTTCATTTCCCTAGCATTAAACCAAATTGCATCTCATCTACTTTCACTATTCTCCGAAATTCCTAGTAATCTTGACTATGTATGTAATTTGAGCTAATTCTAGTACATATGATGGATCCTAACAGAATTACTAGTCACAGGAATACCTTTGAATGATAAAAACCTGATTTCGTAATTGGTTGGTTAGATATAATTATTGTCACTCCACCCCCACGATCAAGACCTTGTGCATAATGTTCCTAGTTTTCCAAAATACATAGTATGTCCTACACGATAATCAAGAATCGTGTCATGGCAAAGGGACCAAAAGATTGCCTTAAAACCTGAAATATGTTGTTATCTTTGATTGCAAAAACAGATGCAATAATTTGTTGGCAATTTCCAAATCCCTTGATGCATTGCTTATTTGGACAATAAGACATGCATACGTTGCATACGGCTTACTTTAAACGTTTTGGTAGATGTACACAAAATAAAATCAATTTAATTTGATATAATTGACTAAAATCAAGTGAGTAAATAAACAACATACCTCCGTCTATCATTTCGACGACAACTTTGGTTTCCTTCTTCGGTGTAACAAACCGTTTCTGGCTGCATGTGAAATTCAGAGGAGAGAAGGAAATGTTTATCCTTTGCTTTGGACGTAAAATCACATGCTATTTTTTCTGACGAACAATCAGCTGTTGATGTATAAAATTATGATTGTGTCTATACTTTTTGTGAAATTAATTGCTATATTCTAACTACATCGGTGAAATTTGATGTGACGATTTTTTTACCACAACAGACGTGGAGGAGAGATTGTCTCTGAAGATATTCATCCCTTTTTTAATATATATATATATTTGGAATTCGCTCCCACCGCATATAAAACAATGCACATCTCTCTACTCCTTTAAGGCAAACACCAAAAATACTTTTTATCACAATACAATACGGTACAGTAACCATATTAACATCTACTTCTTATATCCAATAACAAATCAAGTTTGGTCCACCCCTCTTTTTTCTGCTTTGAACGCATTTGTGTTGTAGTATACGGTTAAAACTTTTCCCGTATTTGACCCAAATCTTTCATTACTTGTCTCTAAATTGTTGGCCATCAACAACTTTGCGCGTCATCACTTGCCTTGCACAAGCACGCACATGCACCACTCCTGTGTTCCATGTAATTATATAAAACTGGATTCACTATGATGTGGCCCATCTATATGAATAACCAAGTATTTACAATAGAAATGTTCTTTTACTTAATTTGGCTGTCCGTCTTTTCAAGCGTTGCTTAGAACGGCGGCCCTCTGCATCAAATGTGTAAAATGTGTATTATATTGTAAAGGAAGTTATTATATTTCGGTCATATGCTTTGTATATATGTATATCTATCGTATCATTTTCTTTCATAAATGTATGATTTACTATGTATTGTGTTAAATGTTTTCTGAATATTTCTATAAACTGAACTTACTTATATTATATTTGCTATTGTCATGAAAGAAAATCTGAAATGCAGAAACAAAATCTTATTCAAACAAAAAACAAAGATGCAAATATGAACAACAGCCAACAAAATCACCATGGATCCAGAGGACCAATCAAATAATGGTTCATCGTGACTCAACAAAGTTATCACTATCAATGGGGAAATAAGACGTTCGATCTATGAATTTCCATTTTCCAAAAGACTTGAGGCCCGTACAAAAATTGTTCCAACAACATTGTCTGGGAGACTTCTCCCTAAAATTCCTATCTGTCCGATGAGTCTTTGCAGCAGCCATTTAGACAGCGTGATCGCCAGTAAAATTACTGGCCCTGTTCACAGACCTCCTTTCTAGGGGCGGAGAAAGCATTGTCTTTTGGGCACTGTTTGGTATGCATTTGTACAGAAGGCTTTACAACTTTGGAAACAAATTCACGTGTCATTTTTTTTCTAATGAACAATAATCACGTGAAATTTATGATCACGTTTATGTTTTCGTGATACTTACATTAGTGATGTTAGGTGTAACGATTTAGTTTACGGGGACACACATGGAAGATAAAGAATAAATTCACACGTATTTTTTCCTGAAGAACAATAATACCTAAACATGTGTGACGATTTCTTTGTATATGAAGATTAGAATGTAAGAGGAAGAGAATATTTTGTTTATTTTGAAAGACAGATTAAATAAGAACAATGAAATGTAAACGATATGAAGTTACGAATATCAACAGCGGAGTACTCACACTTTGAATAGTTCTTGCTCTGCCTTAGTGATAATAGTTTGAGTAATATTGTTCGCCCATCCACCGTTGTTGGCGTTCCACGCGTAGTTGTCACAGGTGAGCTGTTTTGTTGTCGGTCTGGTGCAAAACCAAGGATTTTGCGTACGTTTATCTGTGAAATCACATATTGGACCCTGCTTTAAATGAGAAAACAGATAAATAACATAACAGACAAGCAAAATAACATACAAACTCGCCTTGTGTGCTGTGTGTTGTCGAATTTTGGTTTAGTAAATCACACTTGTGAGTTAAATTCATTAATCATGATTGTAAAAATGAAATGATTATTATACACACAACACGGAACTGACTTTTGCAATTAAGTATGAATGTTTGAAGACTAAAATCGTTTAAAATCCACTTCTTAACTAACATCCCAGGGGATTTGAACCTCTCCGGACTTTATGTATAATATTTGATGCAGATCTGCTATATACTTCTCCACGTGTATACTTCAGAGAAAATGCTCAATATTATGGCCATCTAAAACTCTACCAATATCCTGCCCCCATCTTTATGTGCAGTTAATCGTTTGAAAGTAGAAATTTTTCTCGCAGGGTTTTTTTCCACACGATTTAACTTTTCTCTTGTCATAACAATTCCCGAATTCGCCCTGGCTCGTTATTTCATTGTCTAATCACTTCACAAGGTATCTCATGCTCCTTGGTATACTGTACTGTCTTGATAATTATTGCACGTACTGCACAGAGGGATTTCATTACGTATTTACTACTAAATTTAGGTCACTGAAGCAATTTTAAACACACACAACTTACGTCTTGAGTAGAAAGGTCGGTGTTACAACGCGTTACTTCTGTAATATTGCCATTGACAAAGCGTCCGCCATAACCACACCTAGCCGGGAAGTTTTCCCGTGCTCGCCAGAGACAGGCCACGGCCTCTGATGGGTGGACTAGACGAACCTGCACGTACGTGTCTCCTACCCATCGTAAGGTGAACGACGCCTGGACAAAACAGACGAAACGATTTGTAATTTTATCACTTTCATCATCTAATTTATACGACTAAATGGAAAGGATTATTGCAAAATAGAAAATAACTATGCTCCAAAATCCAAATAAACTTTACCATTATCATATTTGGCAAACAAAAACATCATATTAGTAATTATCAGTGTTGTGGGTCTCGAGGCCGGCCTCGGCCTGGAGGCCGCAAAATCGTCCTCGGCCTCGTCCTCGAGGACGGAGGTTAATCCTCGGCCTCGGAGGCAATCTTCGGGTCAAGGCCGGTCGAGGCCGGGTCGAGGCCGGGAGAATTTTAGGAAGTGCAAATGCCGAATGTTGTCAGTTTCCCGATTGAATGACTGAGCGAAACACTTTTGTTAACATGTTTTGTCGTGTAAGAAAACATTTGGTTCAGCCGTTTGGTTATTCACATTGTAATTTCTTATCTGATAAATATTCCGTAACGATTGGCATCTCTGTATTTCACAACTTGGATGCTTCCTTTAATGAACAGTTGCCAAACGATATCTTACCTTGATGATTTATTTATGTTCCAAGGGTTTTTATTACACCATGTTTAAATAAAAATCAGCTTATGTGAAGGGATAAGTTTATTTTGTTTTTACTCAATTATCACGTCTTTGCTTTGTCACAGCATATTAAAAGGGCATTTCAACATTGTTACAAAACTTTTCAGGTGGTCGGGTGAAAGTATTTTATCCATATTGATCTTTATATCATTACTGTTCCCATGCCTGTTTCTTGGGATGAAGCAATTAACCCTTTTAGGACCGTGGACGGATATACTCGTCAACATGATTCTATAGGCTCATAAAACCAAGGACGAATATACTCGTCAAACTGCTCGTCATCGCAAGAAAAAAGAGTACAACCACATAAAATTTAAAACGTAACATTTCTCTGGCTGTATTATAATATATTCAAAAGCAAATTGCAGTAATCAAAAGAGAAAATGTCATAATTATTTTATAGCTCCATGTAACAATGTTTCAAAGTGATAATTCTTTCACTTTTCATCACACTAGAGTGAAAACTTTGACTTTACCTCAGGCTTCCGGATTGTTTTGAAATCAAATTGTCTGTAGACTCCCAGACAATTTGATTTCAAAACAATCCGAAAACCTGAGGCAAAGTCAAAAAAATCTAGTCGTCCTCAAAGGGTAAATAATATGGTTAATTGGGTAAGTGGTTATGTATGAGTGGGTGTGTGTGTATATGGACTATAGTGTTCATGTATATGCAATGCACAGTTATATGAGCATGTATGTTTTTTATGGAAGTGTGGAAAAATAATACATAACCAAAGCAAAGAGCATCACTGGGCAAAGAAATGACAGGTATTTAGGGTCCCTCTGAAATCTGTGGCCACCAAATAATATCATAACATTTGGCCCTGGCTGGTCTTTTCCTGGCTCTGATCCGGCCTCGGCCGGTCTTGTATTGGAATATTCGGCCTCGGTCTGGCCTCGACCCTTCCGGCCTTGGCCTTGTCCTTGTCCTTGACTGGGTCGGCCTTGGCCTTGTCCTTGTCCTCGGGTGACCCGGTCTTGGTTGTGGCCTTGGCCTCGGACAAGCCAGCCTCGGACACAACACTGGTAATTATGTGATTACTTTAACTTGTTCTCTTATGCTAGGAAATTGGCGACACATGCTAAGATGAAATCTGTTATATTCTACTCTATATTTTGGCAAAAGAAAGCAAATGACAAATGTCAAAAAGCGCCTTTTACACTGACATCAATGTATTACAATATCAAGACATTTTTCATAAAGGATGACTATTTCTTCTCTAAATTTTGCGATGCCTTTAGCAACAACAAGACGAATAAAAATACGTTACACAATTTCCATACGTGATTGATTGCTTGCTTGCTTGCTTGATTGATTGATTGATTGATTGATTGATTGATTGATTGATTGATTGATTGATTGATTGTGATTGATTGATTGATTGATTGATTGATTATTTACCGTGTAGATTCCGTCGCCGAGGTCAATGACCTCTCCATCGGAGGACGCCCCTGCCCCCAACTCGTCGTTGTATATTCTTGCTCTGAAATAATCCCCACCATAAGCCTTCTTCCTTCCCTTTCCATCCAAAGATTGGATTGTGATATTCAGCCGATCTAACAGATGATATTTCCTATGCGGTTCTTCGATTGATTGATTGATTGATTGATTGATTGATTGATTGATTGATTGATTGATTGATTGATTTGATTGATTTAATTGATTTGATTGATTTGATTAATTAATTGGTTGATTGATTGGTTGATTGGTTGACTAGTTGGTTGGTTGATTGGTTGGTTGATTGATTGATTGATTACTTGATTGATTGATTGATTGATTGATTGATTGATTGATTGATTGATTGATCGATTGATTTATTGATTTGATTGATTTGACTGGTTGATTGGTTGATTGGTTGGTTGTTGATTGGTTGATTGTTGATTGGTTGATTGGTTGATTGGTTTAATGATTGATTGGTTGGTTGATTGATTGATTGATTGATTGATTGATTGATTGGATTGATTGGATTGATTGGATTGATTTCATTGATTTGATTGATTTGATTGATTGATTTGATTGATTTGATTAATTAATTGGTTGATTGCTTGATTAATTGTTTGATTGATTGGTTGGTTGACTGGTTGGTTGGTTGATTGATTGATTGATTGATTGATTGATTGATTGATTGATTTGATTGATTTGACTGATTGATCGGTTGATTGAATGATCGGTTGATTGATTGATTGATTGATTGATTGATTGATTGATTGATTGATTGATTGATTGATTGATTGATTGATTGATTTGATTGATCGATTTGTATTTACCTTGTAGATTCCATTTCCGAAGTCAACGACCTCTCCATCTGAAGACGCCCCGCCCCCAACTCGTCGTTGTATATTCTTGCTCTGAAATAATCGCCACCATAAGTTTTCCGCCTTCTCTTTCCATCAGTTGCCTGGATGGTGATATTCAGCCGATCTAACAAATGATATTTCTTGTGTGGTTCTTCGATCGCAAACGTTGAGTACTTAAAACTTGTAGTTGTAGCCATGACGATCACATCTCGTGGTTTGAGTAAAGCTACATCGAAGGGGAGTAGGCTTGGATGAGATTGCGTTCTTGTAGTACTGTCCTAAAACCAGAGAAGGAAAAAAAATCAATAATTATATCTGAAAAAGGCCACGGTGATTTCATGCAATTACGTTATTCCTTTGTAATTGTACGTTAGATAATACAGGGCTGCTAATGGCATGCACACTGCCAATTTGAGTTCTTGGGTGAGATTGCGCTCTTGGTGTTTCATCCTAAAACCAGAGAAAGAGAAAAATCAATAATTATATCCGAAAAGGCCACACATGATTTCATGCAATTAAGTTATTCCTTTGTAATTGCACGTTAGATTATATAGGGCAGCGGGCTGCTAAATTCTTTACAATGACATGCACACTCCCAGTTTGAGTTCATTTCATGTAAAGGTCGAAATTAAAAGACCAATCAAAAACAAAGCAACGATCGTTATGAAGAAAGAACAAGAGCCCCCGGGGGGGGGGGCACGACGCTCACCTTAGGTCTCGCAAACTCTCTGTGGTACCCATAGAAAACACATCAGTTATACGTATAGTTTTGGCCCTTGGAGCCTGATATCTAGGCACCAACGTAGCCAAAGGAACCAGTTGAAAAACTTTGAATCCCCTTACCATATAGCTGATTTTGCCAAGTTAAATTAAATTCTAACATCCGTTTTTATAAAAACAAGGCACGACATAGTATCTTAACATTTGACCTTTGACCTACTTATGTGACCTTGACCACCAAATAACATTGAGGTCCCTGTTACGCATCTACCACCCAAGTTTGGTTACAAATGGGCTTGTGGTTAGAAAGTTACCTAGTTTGGGCCCTTATGGGTCCTGCCCCCTGGGCCCCCGGGGGGGCCTGGTGTACCATTCCACAAACCCTCTTTCCCCTCCCCCTGAGGATCATTCCCACCAAGTTTGGTCTAAATCCATTGATGTGAATGTGAGCTATTCCTATAGGGCCCTACCCCCAAACTTTTGCCCCCCTAGGGGGCCAAACGGGGCCACTCTGGGCATTGTCATGAGGAGCATTAATTCAGCACATATGGAGGTATCTACACACTACGTGGCTTAACTAAACTATTTCTGGATCTAGAGAAGAAGGCCAATACCAACCAAAGAAGAAACTTGACTTCGTTTGACCTTTGACCTACATATGTGACCTTTGACCCCCAAATAACATTGAGGTCCCTGTTACGCATCTACCACCT